>JAUEKZ010180270.1:0-10117 GCA_031471865.1 Melibe leonina | reverse complement strand
CCCCCCCCCCCCCCCCCCCCCCCCCCCCCCCCCCCCCCCCCCACAGAGCGCCAACTCACCTGCTTCTGTCTGCGATTGGTTCTTGTTTCTGTTCAGGAATTCAACGAATTTGATGTCCTCGATGAACGTGAGAGGATTTCCGGCAACTCGCTTTGGACATGGCAGGCGGTTTCTGGGACACGATGAGATCGTTGATGGCGTAAAGGTAGTGGTGGGTAGACACTGAGTAAGAGAAGGGTTTAGCGGAGAAACGAGGAGTAGTTGTAATGGTGGTGACACCGGTGGTGGTTGTAGTTGTAGTGGTACTGGCAGTATTGGTAATATTATTATTATTAGTAGTAGTAGTGGTATTAGTAGTATTAGTAGTATTAGTAGTAGTAGGATTAGTGGTGGTGGTAGTAGTAGTTATAGTAGTAGTAGTGGTGGTGGTGGTAGTAGTAGTAGTTATCGTAGTAGTAGTAGTAGTAGTGGTGGTGATATTAGTAGTAGTAATAGTAGTAGTAGTAACAGTAGTAGTAGTAGTAGTAGTGGTAGTGGTGGTGGTGGTGGTGGTAGCAACAGTAGTAGTAATAATAGTAGTAGTAGTAGTAGTAATAATAGTAGTAGTAGTAGTGGTTGTGGTGGTAGTAGTAGAAGTTATAGTCGTAGTAGTAGTAGTAGTGGTGGTAATATTAATAGTAGTAGTAATAGTAGCAGTAGTAGTAGTGGTGGTGGTGGTGGTAGCAGCAGTAGTAATAATAATAATAGTAGTAGTAGTAGTAGTAGTAGTAGTAACAGTAGTAACAGTAGTAATAGTAGTAGTAGTAATGGTGGTGATGGTGGTGGCGGTAGTAGTAGTAGTAGTAGTAGTGGTGGTGGTGGTGATATTAGTAGTAGTAATAGTAGTAGTAGTAACAGTAGTAGTAGTAGTGGTAGTGGTGGTGGTGGTGGTAGCAGCAGTAGTAATAATAATAGTAATAGTAGTAGTAATAGTAATAGTAGTAATAGTAGTAGTAATAGTAGTAGTAGTAGTAGTAGTAATAGTAGTAGTAGTAATAATAATAATAGTAGTAGTAGTAGTAGTAATAATAATAGTAGTAGTAGTAGTAATAGTAGTAATAGTAGCAGTAATTGTGGCGGTAGTAAGCAACAACCAGAGTGAAAACCCGTGATCTCTGAACGGAGAACGTCCCGTTCGAATCAGAGTCACTCACTTTAATAAAAACTATGATGTTTATTGTTTGTCATTGTCATTGTCATGTGTTTGAGAAATACCAGCTCGATAGGCAACGAATCAATGTTGGTGTGTACATTGTAAATGATATCCCCCCCCCCCCCCACCTTCAAACTCACACCCCTGCTTCAACTATTGCACCACGGGGCACCTTGGGCGTTAAGCAAGTCCTTCAGAGCCTTACGGCCCATGGACCCGGAGCTTATCCCGGTTTTTGTAGCGTGAAGCGGACAAAAGGCAATGATTACCACCTCCTGGATAGGACGCTGATCTATCGCAGATTACTTCCGCCCAACCCATATTGTGGATTGGTACCCATTTTACACCTGGGTGGGGTGAGGCAATTGGAGAAAATTTCCTTGCCCATGGAACACCCGACGTGCCTTTGGTAGGAATCGAACCCGGAGCCCCCGAGGTTCTGTGCTGCGTCGCTACCAGTTAGGACACTACGCCTCCACCATGTTCGTTAGCTTTAGTTAAAATAATCATAATAATGGGACATAGTATCGATACTGAGCGGGTGGCTCACACTCTCATGTTGTCAGCAATTGGCGACTTGGCAGGGTCCCGGGTTCGATCCCGCCCAGGGTTTATTTTCTGTTCTTTCATTTTACTGCTTACTTTGGCTTTGTCTCGTCTCTGCACAGCATGATATTTAAAAATTCGACTAATTTCTTATCGAAACCGAGATCGTTATTAGAGTAGTGGATGGAGAGAGTTACCTCACCGCTACAACAGCCATAGACGTCTAATAATGTAGAATGAGTAGAATGACAGTAAGGTGGGGAGCAAGCATTGGGAATCACGAGGTATGAGACAAACTTGAGATAGTATGCAGTGCATCTCCGGAGGAGCGGATAGCTCAAGTGGTTAGCTCGTTGTCTCGTGCTGGCGGCCAGGCGATGGGTACCGCAGCAGGGTCCCGGGTTTGAACCTCACTCTGGTCAATTTTTGTGTTTTTCTGTTTCTAAATTGTTCTGCTTTCTTTGGCTTTGTCTCGTTTCTGCACGGCATACTATCTCAAGTTTGTCTCAATGTAGAATGATCTTTGAGTGAGGTCTGCCATTCGACCTGTCATAGTCTATGTACCTGGCATTTGCCTGCTGTCGAGCAAGTCGCGGGTCGAGATAGCAGTCAACTGTTGGAGGTCCTCGCTTGATCTTCGCCAGGGACTGAGACAGTCGGAGGTCCATTTTGTACTTGTGGTAGTCTGCCGCTGACGCAATCTGGGTTGGGGGTGGGAGGGGGGGGGGGTGAGGAAAACATATGAAATAAAAGTGGAAGGAGGGAGATGGTTGTGTGTGTGTGTGTGTGTGTGTGTGTGTGTGTTTGTATGTAGGGGGGGGGGGCGGGCGGGTTGAGGAAGAGAAAAGAAGTAGAGGGAAAGTTTGGTGGGGATGAAGACGAGGAGATGGGGAATGACGTAGAGAAAGGAAGTTAGAGTCTGTAGATAGCTGTAATCACAATATTGAAAAAAAACAAAAAAAACTTTAAGTAAACGGCAATTCGAATCCTGAATGAGATTGGAACGGTAAGTTGATGGATCGGACGAAGTAGTCACGTTTTCTTATTTGCCGTGCGATGACTGCCGTGATAGGTACCTGTCATAAATCCTATTTGGCCACTTTTACTTTTAGATTTCATGGTTTTTGTTCCTCCTTATCTCATTCTGGCAATGTGGATTTCTTGAAGACACCTGAAGGCTACAGGGGAAGAACGATCAGAGTCACATTTTTTCTAGTTTAAAAGAGTGTTTGCCCTTAATGGGTTAATTGTTTACATCCAATACTTCCCCCCCCCCCCCCCAAATGTTACTTCTTAACTCTTTCACAGCGGGGTCTGATTTTAACCCAACTGAAATATACAAAATCTTGAAAATGTATGTTATCTTATGCCAGATAAATCGGAGTTCAGTTCAGTGAACGGATCTATTTCAAAAGCCTGAAATTCAGGTTTTTGGCATATTTTATGTCAGTTGACTGAAATCTGATTTATCTGGTATAAGAACAGGCAAATCGTGGTAGATTTTGATGTCATTAGCAGTGAAAGGGTTAAAAGAATCAGGGTCCAGAATTATTCGTAGATTTGAAAGCTACTACAACTACAACGGGAGAAAGAGTGGTTTGGAAATTCAACAACTTCTTCTTCAAACCAGAAAAAAATGTGACCCTAATCGTTCTTCCCCTGTAGCCTTCACTTGTTATCCTTGCTGTGATAATACTTTCATTTCCCCCTACCTTCAAATACTTTCAATCTATCGTCTATGTGACATAAGAGCAGAAGGGGTTGTCTTTTACAGGACACTCCACTCCCCACCTTCTAAAGTTAAAAAAAAAAGCTGTGAAAGAAAAAAAAACCCATTAACCTTTAAAAAATCAACAGGCAGTAGTAGCAGTGTTAATCCTTACCCCTGGTCTGAGGTGTTTCTTGGGCGTGTAGATGGTCGCTGAGGGAGAGACAATAATATCAATTAAAAAAATATAATAACAACATCGACAACGATAATAATAGTAATGATGATAATAATAATAAGGATAATAATAATGATGATAATAATGATAATAAATAACTAGATAATAATAATAATAATAATAATAATGATAATGATAATATCAATAATGATAATAATAATAATGATAATAATGATAATGATAATAATAATAATATTGATAATAATGATAAACTAATAATAATAATATAATAGTAATGATAATAATAATAATAACAACAACAACAAGGAAACGACACTGACTGATACTGGCAAAGAGAAATACCCAAGGAAAAGTAATGTAGAACCCAAAGCCACAACCTTTCAAAGCGGGGTCTGGGTCTAACCGAGTTGAACGAAGCAAAATCTTCCAAATTTACGTGATCTAATTCTAATACCAGATAAATCAAATTTCAGTCTTTTGGCATATGTCATTTCACTGAAATCTGATTCACGTGGTAAAAGTCTTTAACATTTGAGTATCAATCTTACTTCTTGGTTGTTGTATGTGTTGGAGATATGAATGGTGGCAATTATAGACTAGATAACTATTGCCTGTGATAAAATGAAATAAAAGTAAGAACATGTAAATTTGGAATTGTTTGATGTATCTGGTCAATGGGTTGAGAAACACCTTTAGCACTGAAAGAGCTAATATAGACCAGGATGACCTCATCCCGGTTCTGGGCTTGTAGCCTCAAGCCAAAAAATTACCAAGGGATTGCAAGGACTGCCACTGCATTCTGGATCTGCATGTTTAACCCTTTCACTGCTAATGACACCAAAAACTTCAAGATTTGCCTGTTCTTGTACCAAATAAATTAGATTTCAGTGAACTGACATATTATGTCAAAAGCCTGAATATGTCAATTGAATGATATCTGATTTATCTTAACTTGCATATTTTGAAAATTGTGCATATTTCTGTTGGGTTAGAATCGGACCCCGCTGTGAAAGGGTTAATTGGCAAAAGGAGAACAATCTTCCCAATCTTCGCCAATGCTGAATTTTTCAGCCGCTTTGTGACGAAGGGTGTTTGTGTCTCTTAATTCAGTTCCATTGTCTGGACACGGAGCTGGGAAAACCTTGAGATTACTTCCTCAAAAACGAAGGAGAAAATGTGAAAGAAATGAGGCAGTTTGGGTTATTATCTTTGGGTATATTCATTTCATCCTGCTGCACAGAGAACGTTGTGTAGCCGACAAAGACATTAGAAGATATCATAGACCTTAGACTTTCTGTTAGCGATGTCTAATGGTGCGTACCGCATATGGGGAACAAAGGGAGCGAGACACGATCATTCGATTACCTCAAGTGTCCGCCATCTTGGCTCCTCATTTGCAATAATGATTTTTATTCCTCTCACTTATCGTGCAGCGCTGCATGATAAACGACGCCTGAGGTGTCCGGCAAGTTCAGACCAATATGGCAATTTCTCATTAGGGATCAATAAAATGGGTTTTATTCCGTTTTGATTATATTTTTCATATGCTAAATTTGACTCACGACTCACATTTACTCTTTGGTCTGTTGAAGCCGGGCGGGCACGGAGGAACAGGTGGTTGTGGGCATTGAGCAAGAGGAGGCTGTTCGAGCTTCATTCTGAGTGTCGCCTCCATGGTGTCACCTGCATTGCCGGCCCCTACGCCGCCGCCACGTCCGCCAATATCGTGCAACAGGCGTCTGTCCGGGAAGCAATCCGCCGAGTTGTATCGGCTCAAGTCGCGGCTACAATCTGCTCCAGCGGGTGTTTCCTCGGCGAGGAATAAGCCGCAGTCCTCCGGTCCCTGTCTGTCCCCGGCAGTGCCAGACACTTTTGCGGCGGAAGGTTTTAAAACTTTGTTGGCGTTGACGTTCTTGAGCGTAGCGGGTCCCACCTCGGGTAGCACTCGTAGCAATTTCCTGGAGGTGAATTTAGTTTTCAGCTGCTTGCCTGCTGTTGCTGCCCCTCCTCCTCCTTCTCCTACTGCTGCTGCTACTGTTACTGGCAATTCGATTACGCTTCGATCTAAGTCAGAGGCGGCAGGAGACGGGAACGGTACCAGACACTCTGGTTCAGAGTTGTGTCTGTTACTGGAGCGCATGACGATAGATTCTGGAAGCTGTGGGTATCCTTTGGATTTTCTTTCCAGCATTATTTTATGGGTGTTTCTTGTAGGTCGAGGTTTGTTGCTGGAACGGCCGGAGTAAAATGTCGGGGCATTACCCCGATGCTGCTGCTGCTGCTGCCCAGAAAGTTTGTCCGGAGTTGTGGCAGCTCCCGACTTAACCACCTGTTGCTTCAGGGATTTGACTAACCTCGGCGGTTTTTTACCAACAGAGTCGCCACCAGACTTACCAGTATATTTGTGTGGCGATTTAGAGTTGTGAATACTCGGCAGCCTGTTTGGGTTATCACAAGACTCCTTGGCGTACTCGGGCATGTTGGGATGATTTCTTTTGGTCTTTTGATTTCCGAAGGCGTTATCATCTTTTTCTTCCACAATGTTGGCTTTTTGTGGAGATTTGAAATCTTCTAGCAATCCGTAATCAAGCACAGCCGCGGCATTGTCAGTTACTTGCATGACAGCCGTCAACAATTGCAGGCTTCCTTTGTGGGAGTGCTGATTATTCCTCGTAACGTTTCTCATCTCCAGACTGTATTGGACATGCTGGGAACCGCCAGTCCCGTCTTGCCTAGCGTTCTGAGACATATCGGATCTAGATAACACAGTCTCGTTAGTAGTAGTAGCTGTAGTTGTAGTAGTAGTAGAAGTAGTAAAAATAGCCCCGTTATCAGGGTCGCTGCATTTTGCTTTAGCTCCTTTATCATCAACCGGCTCGGAAGAACCATCCCCTTCCTCACGTCCGAAAGACGGGAATTCATCTTTCAAGTAATCTCTTTCATAGATGTCCACCTCTTCGTCTTGATTTTTTGACGTGTCTTGATGAGTGTCTTGGTTGTCGTCATTTTTTGATTTCATCGAAACACTCCTGCTCTCCACTCTCGAAGGTGAGCTCAGCTTTGGTTTAGGTCTATTATATATGACGTGGTCCTTTTCAAAGTTCTGCCACTGCTCGTCTGTGATGTCCCTGATATTGGTGTCCACGAAGCATTCGTCCAAAGCGGATGTTGCATCATTCATCACTGTGTCACGGAGAAGTTCAGGATCAGCTGTCTCCATCTTGACCTGCGAGTGGTTATCGTTGACACTCAAACTCAGACCGGAAGGAGGAAGTTTCATAGCGTCGTCGATATATGCTAGACTTTGGTCTTCTATCGCATCGACGACAGAGATGTCAATACTTCCTGGCATTTCGCATTCGTGGAACCCCTTTTTGTTTTCATCCTTTTCGTCCTCATTGGGCAGGCTGTGATTGGATTTTGATTTTCCAGGAGAGCGATCTTCGCTTCTCGAGTCTACCTTTTCCCCATACCGGTGTTCCGAAAGCTGATCGTCATCGCATGCCTGTGCCAGTATCATCGGTTCCGAAGGTTGCGCGTCCTGGGAAGCGGTCGTCATGTACACAATGACAGGGGAAAGAGGGAATTCACAATCTTTCGAACCTGCCATGTTGTGTAGTGTGGCGTCCAACTCCTCCTTGCTCTGCTGATCGTCGAAAAAACTGCTCGAACTATTTACAACGGTAACGGTTTGCCGAGATTCCTTACTGGATTTTCCCGTAGCAGGCTCGTCTGGGGAGTTTAAATCCCCGATGGCGGCTGATTCAAGGCAAGAGTCGGGCTCTTCGTTGAGAATGCGGTTCAGCAAAGATTGAGCGTCAGCCTCCGTCCTGTCTTTGGCCGAGACCACAACCTCTTTGCAGGTGGGAACTACTGTACCAAAGTCGAATTCTGCCGCGGCGATGTCCAACTCGGTGCCTGGGTCAACGTGCCCTGCGACATACGGCAAGCTTTCCGCGATTGTCGTGTTATTACCGCTGGTCGTATTGAGTGAAAGAGACTGCTGGGAAGTGCTGGTATTATTTATAACAACATGTTGGGCATTCATCGCATTTTGCAACTTTTGCCTGAGGAGATTGATTTCTGTGTCCTGTGGGTATTCGGATGTGGTGTTTTCCAATACATCCGAAGCGGAGGAAAATACGCTAGACAACTGTGCAGACCCATTCTCTGAGGAGCCACTACCATTCAACTCAACATCCTGATTTCTTTCAACCTCGTTATTATCCACATCGGGGTCCACTGGATCAGACGGGTCCTGTCCGACCCCCGGAAATTGCAGGTTGGCGTCGTTGTCGTCCGGGAGGTTGAATTCATCCACGTCCTCCTGCTCAATGTCTATGAAATCAGCACCTCCCCCATCGCATGTAGTATGGCGGTAATGGTTATTGGACATCGTGAAGTTCCCTTGCTGCTGCCGCATCATGATCGCGTTGTCTTCGTTTTTCTGGAAGAGTAAATCCTGTACCGGCACTGCTGAGCCTTTCACCGCTGCCGTTTTAGTCGTACAGCTCCTCTCAGGTACAGGACCCCTTTCAGACGCCGCCTCGCTTCCGTCAGGTGTAGAGCTCACAGCTTGACTGACCACAGATCGAATCACCGTGTTCAGAGACTTTTGGGATTCTTTCTTGGTAGGTGGCACGGTCGGGCTCTCAGTCGAATCCGTCCCAACAGTGACAGTGTTAGAATGATCTTCTACCGCAGTCACTGCTGCACCCTTCGAATCGGCAGTGGCGGGAAGTTCGATTGTGTCTTCCGGCAACACTTGTCCATTCTCATCGTTGTCCGATTTACAATCCAAGCTACTGGTGTGATCGCCACCTCCGACTTCAGTGATGGAATGTAGTATAGAAGCAGCAGATACTGCAATCTCCGTTACACTTTGACGTACGTTGCTTATTGCCATGCTCAGTTGCTGGGCTGCCTTACATGGGTTGGGCTCTTCACCATCTTCAACCAATCTTGCGTTCTCCTTGATACCATCTTCATTGTCATTGGTTGTAGTCGCGACCTCTGTATCCGCCGTGTTATTGCCAGGCGCTCCTGTTTCATCAATTTCATTTTCCGTCAATAAACAGCGGGAAAGGGTTTTAGGCGTCGAGCCACAACCAAAGACAAACTGCTTTTCGGGACTTCCCAGCAACGTTTCAGCCTTTGCTTCATCTGCACCAAACATCTCTTGCTTTGTGAAAACTTCAGTGGAAGACGCAGGTTCATGAGAAAACTCATTCTCATCGGTCTCACTGTTTGCAGGAGCTAGATAAGTTCCACTCGTGGATGAACACTCGTTTTCTACTTCTTTATCAGGACCATCGGAAATCTGAGACGGAAATGGAATATACCCATTCTCTACAACCGTGGTTCCGTCCAAAATAAACGCTTGGTCTTTTCTCTCCGTTACTGGTGAAACATGCCCCGGACTTGCGTGTATCCCTCTGGACTTGATGATGCAGTCGGTGTGACCATGGTCAGTTGTAAGACGAGTCTGGACTGGAATGGTTGCGTCCGTGATACCCGAGGCATTGTCTGGTCCATCTTGGTCTGTACTACCCTTGACCTTTGACATTTCAGGGTTGGAGTCGTGCATGGTTTTAATGATGTCACTTTCTTGCCTCTCCATCCTGTCACTAGAAGATCAATCACACATTTTATGGGCTTTCATAATATCATGTATCAATGTATTGCTGACAGAGGAATGGATTCAATAAAACACAGATTGATTAAAAAAAAAAAGTAAATGAATTGCCGTGATTACTTTTGTTCACGTGAAAAGACGCTGGATTAGAAAGTTCTTGTCAACATAGAAAAAAACCCAAAGTAACAAAACAATCACACACACACACACACACACGCACACACACACACACACACACACACACACACACGCGCGCGCACACACACACACCGACACAAAATGTAAAAAAAAGAAAACCCGCTGATGTTTGCGTTAATCAACTGATCAATGTCGAATAATTATTTTTAAAAAAATTTAAAAAAATTAAACAGCTATGAAAGTAATGACCATATTTATGACCTCTTGACTAGACCCTATTCTATCCTTACTGTGTCAAACGTCGTAATGTATTTCGAAATTGGTTGGATTTCTCTAGACCAAAAAAACAACATAATAACCCCATTATTTAGCTAGTCTATATCTATCTAGATCTATCTAGTCTAGATTTACACATTTCAAGCTTGATCATGGCCCTATCGGTATGGCCTAAATAATAATGTATTGAATAGGATAGAATATAATACACACTTACAATTTAATGATTGTATAGGGCACTGTAAGTCTGCATTATATTCTATGCCTGCTCCCTCTAGGTAGATAGTGCACTTTATACCATTCCTGAGAAAAGACCCCACTCAGGGATCTCAAACTATTTAATATCATAGATAGACGTCTAGATAGTCTAATTCCCTTTCTACAGATTGTGTTTAATTGAAAACATTTTCTACTTTAATGATG
>JAUEKZ010180259.1:0-13759 GCA_031471865.1 Melibe leonina | reverse complement strand
TGGCTGGAAACGTGGGGGGGGATGGGTGTGGGTGTGAGTGTGTCTGTGATTGGGGATGAGGCTTAGTGTGGGTGTGGGTGTGGTCGTGGGTGTGGGTGTGGTCGTGGGTGTGGGTGTGGGTGGTTTCGTGGGTGTGGGTGTGGTCGTGTGTGTGGGTGTGGGTGTGGGTGTGGTCGTGGGTGTGGGTGTGGTCGTGGGTGTGGGTGTGGTCGTGGGTGTGGTCGTGGATGTGGGTGTGGTCGTGGGTGTGGGTGTGGTCGTGGGTGTGGGTGTGGGTGGGGTCGTGGGTGTGGGTGTGGTCGTGTGTGTGGGTGTGGGTGTGGGTGTGGGTGTGGTCGTGGGTGTGGGTGGGGTCGTGTGTGTGGGTGTGGTCGTGTGTGTGGATGTGGGTGTGGGTGTGGGTGTGGGTGTGAGTGTGTCTGTGATTGGGGATGAGGCTTAGTGTGGGTGTGGGTGTGGGTGTGGTCGTGGGTGTGGGTGTGGGTGTGGGTGTGGGTGTGGTCTTGGGTGTGGGTGTGGTCTTGGGTGTGGGTGGGGTGTGAGTGTGGGGTACAACAAAAAGGGAGGAGTCTTGGTGAGTGTGGGTATGGGTGGAAAAGGGATGGGTGTAGGTTTCATTGGGTGAATGTGGGGTGGGTCTAGGTGTTTGAGTGTGTTTGGGTGTGGGTGGAATGGCAAATGATAAGTCTTGGGGTGTGTGTGTGTGTGTGTGTGTGTGTGTGTTTATGTGTGTGTGTGTGTGTGTGTGTGTGTGTGTGTGGTTGGAAGAACAAAGGGTCTTGCTGGGTGTATGACTGAAATGAAGATGAGTCTTGGTGTGTGTGGGTGGGTGTGGGTGTGGGTGGGTGTGTGTGTGTTTGTGTGTGTGTCTGTGTGTTGGGATATTGTGAGTAGATGCGCATGGGTCGTGACGTGTATGTAAGGGTGTAGAGGATTTAGCGGTGGGGAGTGTATCAGTGCGGTGGGGAGTGTATCAGTGTGTGTGTGTGTGTGTGTGTGTGTGTGTATACATGTGCGTGTGCTAATGGAGAAGAAGGGGTTGATGGCTTGAGTGCCTTAGTGACACCAGGTATTTCAGGCTATAATCAAAGGCAAGTCGCCCCCGGCAGGGTGAACGGGTATTAGAGATGGCGCCAAGCTAGTTCGATGGGCCCCGTGGCATTATGACGAACTAGGTCAGTAAACCACCAGGGGGTAGGTGGTTAATCTACAGTGGGTAACCATATCAGCAGTCACTCGCCCACCCCCACCCCCCCTTATCACTCTTCCTTCTCTTTGCCTACCCCTTTCCAACTTACCGACCCGCCGCCTCTTTTAAACCCTTTTCCTTCTTTCTCCTTCTTCCATCGCCCTAACCCCCTCCCTTTCCTCTTCTCCCTTCTCTGAAACACACAAGTGTGCGCGCTCACACACACTCACACACACAAACACACACACACACACACACACATCGTCCGTCCTGGGTCATAATGATCTATACATCACTAATGAAGAGGTCTCTAGGGACAAGTTGCACTTTATAGAGTACAGTAACCTCTTCTTCCCGCCCTCCCCCTCCCCCTCTTGCCCCACCCTGCTCACTCCACCCCTCCCACCAACCATTACACACGGACAAGGATTGTTCAGACTAAGTAATTCTGAACTAGGTTGCTCTTACTCTTACACATTTTGTTTTGAAGTCATAAATTCATATTTTATGTTCCTAAGTTTAAAACATTGCATGTTCACTACTCACAACCACAGAAAATTTGGAAAATGATTTGAGATCGTTAAAATTCAAATTTTACCAGATAAGTCAAGTGGTATAACCTATGTATTCATCATGACCAAGGTTAACCTTTGGCAATTCAGAAACATGACAGAAGACGACAGAGAATGTTCAATTCTTATGAGCAGATCAGTGAGAATAGCACTTTTATGGGCTGGTAAAGGAAAGAGCGCAACTTGATAGCACACAGTAAACAAGAAAATTCTAGACAAATGAAAAGAAATTGGCTAGGAAAACGGAGAACGAAAGTTGGGATTCAGAGGGGAATAAAAGACTACTCTCGGTTGTTGTAGATGCCCAGAGGCCTACAAAATAGTCATGCTGGTGCAGAAAGGAGACAATGTGCACAAAGAAAACACGGTCGCTGAGCTTATGAACAACGTAGCGGTATTGGGAGCAAAAGGTTACCTTTTTTTTTTTTAATTAAATTTTTTTGGGATAAAATTGCAACCTTGATTACTTTAGCACTCATTTTTCAGTTCCGTTTCATCATTCTTTCTTGGGTTTTTTGTGACATTTAAAACAGTAATAAACGTTATTTTCTAAAAAGACGAATCAATCACTTTTTAAACTTTTATGGTTTTTTACTGTATTTTTTAGCTGATATCACATTCATACCTCTTGAGTTACTTTTTTTTTTTTTACCCATACCACTATTACTTTTTGCTATCCCTTTTTTGTGTTAGTTCTAGTCCTTTCAATTGCCACCATGTTTTGAAGCCTATCGATTTTAAAATTTTAAGTCACCTTTTCGATTTTCTGAGGATGGTAACTGCCGAGCGTGCATTTTTATTTCTTGCAAACATAAAAAAAATAGATTTGAGCATAACAAGTATCCTGATGAAAAGGCGACCGGGTTGGGGAGGGGGGCGGTGACCCCTTTAAAATGTCTAGCTAAAACATGGCGGGGTCTTTTCGTCACTGGTGAAGTCTAAAGAGACAATTTGACATAATGAAAGCACAATGACACCTACCCTGCCGCCCCCAAACTGACGGTCTTGGTCACATGGTCTACAAGTCACTGGTGGAGAGGTCTCTAGGATAATTTGATTATTGTAACCACCCCCCCCCCACCCTTTCAATCCCGTTTCCCACCCCTCCTTCCTTCTACCCCTCTCTGTCTCACTCCTGTCCTTCTACTGCACCTTTATCTCTCCCATCATAATGGTATATTTTTAATTTATGTTTATTATTTATTTTTGCCTATTCATTTTATTGTTTCCTGTCTTGTGACGCATCCCTATTTCAGTATGTAGCATTGCAAAATAATTTCCCCGTTGAGTGATCAATAAAATTATCTTATCTTATCTTATCGCATCCCTCTCCGTCCCAACCTCCTCCCTCATACTCAACCCCCCCCCCCCCACCCCCACACACACCACTACCACCATCACCAAAACAAACAATCCTACATGACGCATATGAATAGACTGTATGCGTTTGACGTCATAATGTTAAGAACAACATGCCCACAACCAAGTGAGTAGTGTTCACTTTTTCTCTCCTCCCAATAACCCCATAACACAATTGTGTTCGTGAGTAGTGTGCGGTCATTGTTGTGAGTATTTTAACTCAACGTAAACAGTCTTCATCCTCAAGATTGTAATGATATTGGAAAATCACAAGTTTGTTTTATTACTGTGCTCGCACTGCGAAACATTCTTGGGACTGTCCGTACAGATATGTTTAAACTGAAACTAACAAACTAGAATAAAAACCAAAAGCAGTAAAATTTGGACGTGATAAACGCTTCTGAAGAATTTAGTGTCATTACCTTTCATTTTATAGGTTAGAATCAGAACCGGCGGTGAAAGGGTTAAGGCAACAATAAAGAGACGAGATGGCACTGGAAATCGATGAAACACCTGTCCGTGGGGAACTGCCCAGGTAATGGGAGTTGACTCAATCCTCCCCGACATACTACGACTACCTGCACATTGTCTGTAGCATTTCCAGATAGTTCAAACAGTGCTCATTTTGGGCGAGACGAAGCTAGTGGAGAGAAGGATGAATGGTATATATGGTTTAGATTATGGTCATAATGATGTCACCGCCTGCGGAGTTAAAAGTAAGTTAGAAAAATAATCTTAATATTGATCAAATAAAAAAACAACTAGATATTCGTAGTCAACGACCAAAAATTAGTTAAATCACGCGGGGCGTGATTTATAGTTTTTGTTAATGTAATCTTTGCATTTTGACAGTGTTATTGTTAAAGTTAGATTGAAGGCTTATATAGCGCTGATATCCACGAGTGCTCATCGTGCTTTACGCTTTTTACATTCCCCGGCCAACAGCAAACATTAAAACACATAGGACCAGACAAGTGCCTGTTAGACGAGTTGCAATTTGTTTGCGGGACAAAGACACTGCAGTATGGAGGGCCCGGTACCCATTTTACTGCTGGGTCGACAGTGGGGTTTTCTGGTCCCGGAAAAAAAATTCCGCCTGTGAAGGGGATTGAACCCAGGACCTTCAACACAACAGTCTGATGCTCTACGAACTGAGCTATTGCGCCCCCGTTCTAAAATAAAAACCCAATCTGAAAACAACCTTATGGGCATTGTTAAAGTTATAGTTAAAACAAACCAAGAAATTGTTATAACCCTATGGATCTTGGGGGAAAATGTGGTAAGGAAGATAGTCTATCGTTTTTGTCAAAAGAACTAACTGAAGTGGTACCAGATCGACTCTCTAGAAAAAGAGAGACAGATAGAGACAAACGTAAGTAGAGACAGATAGAGATACACACTGGAAGAGACGGAGAGAGTGAAATGAAGAGAGACATAGAGAATTTGGTATGTTACTGCAAAAACACGACATATCATGAAGTTGAAGACTATATTCAGATTGTGTGGTCATTAGCTATTTTTAGTTGCACGAGACACCATCCACAAAAGGGAAGAGAGTGTTCAAGTTGTTTGTTACCTGATTGGTTTGAGGTCGAGTTAGTAGCTGATATGTTACACCCAAAGACATTTTACTGTGATTGGCTCCATGTCATTTAAGCAGACCATAATTCATTCAGGGAGTACAAAAATAAACCCTTAAAGAGAGGACCTGCTAGATACTCAGATCAAGTATGAGCAATGCCTAGTGCATCACCGGGGTCTGCTCCAACGAAGATTTGGACACTCGATGTGCACCCACGGGTTGTGCATTGTACGGAGGCATGAAGAAAGATCTTGGACCAACCGGGAGCGAAACGGCTCCTATGAAATCCACCACAGGCAAAGTAGTAAAGTTGATCAAAGGGTAGAGCACTACACTGAGCGGAGGCGCGATGGTCGAACTGATAGTGGCACAGCACCGAACCCGGGGGTCTCCGATTCCTTCCACTACCAGCAGCACTCCGGATTTTCCTTGGGTAAGAAAATGTATTTCATCAATTGCCTCATTCAACCCAGATAATATATGGGAACCAATCCACAATTTAGGTGGGGGAATGTAATGTGCGATAGACCAGCCTATCCAAAAGGGGGGGGGGGGCGATCATAGTCATTTTCCACTTCACGCTACAGAAACTGGGATACGTTCCAGCTTTATGAGTTATTAGGCTCTAAAGGACTTGCTACACTGAGCTCTACTCGGGTGAGAACATGTTGACGACACCCTCGGAATAAGATTGGGACTTTGGAAGAGCCAGTGACTTTACGGTGATAGAGTCTTAACCCTTTCACAACGGGTTCCGATCCCTACCAAACAAAACTAATGCTAAGTTATCAAAAGTATCGCATTCTTAGTCCAGATAAATCAGATTTCAGTCAACTGACATATGCATACTATGATAGTCCACTGAAATTTAAAATCTAACTTATCTGCAATGAGAACAGGCATATCTTGAAGATGTTGATGTATCTCGTTTGTAGTTTTAGAAATGACCTTGGTATTGAAAGGGTGAGGAAGATATAAATGACCATGATGACCCCGCCGATATATTGTTTAAACTTAATCGTTTCCTGGCTGGGCAGACAAAGGGTAATCAAAGCGGTTAACTCCCTTGATTTTGTGTGTACAGCGATTAGTTAGTCTAAAATTAGCTCTATGAAGGGAATGCCTTTTAACAATAGTTGTCTTCCCTCGAGTTGTCAACAACCTAAAGTTGAAGCTCTCATCAATGGAATCCTGCCATCTGTGTCTCCTGCATTTGATTTTAAAACTTTTTTGGTTGGAACTGGATGGATTTTCATGTTGGCGTTTGTCTGTGTGTGCGCGTGCGTGTGTGTATGTGCCTGCGTACGTGGGTACATGTGTGTGTGTGTATGTGTGTATGTATGTGTGTGGCAGTCAATTATAATATGTATCACGTGTGGTGCATTTTTAAAATTAAAATGATTGCGTGATTACTTATAATTTATAACATTATAGGGGCACCAAGTGAATTCATAACCACTGTACGCTACAGGTTTGGATGTCTAAGATATTGTGGATCTTTTTCGTAGTAGCAGTATTATGATATCTACTATTTAGTCTTGGTTCGACCGACACCACCAAAAATTCCAATTGTATTAATGGGGTTTTTGTTATTGTTTTCGTTTTTTTTTTTAAATTGCAACAAAAGTATTGTAATAACAGTAATTATCATTATTATCTTCGTCATCATCATAGTATCTATAATATTATAAGTCTCACAATTGTAGTTTATGCCATTTTGAAAATGAAAAAAAAAGTGTCAGTATGAGCTAGATCGATGCAATAGATTTATCGACAAAAAAATAAATTCTTCATGATTTTTTTGGTTTAGTTCAGGGGAAGCTAGCCGCAATATCTCCATCCATCCCATTATTTCCCAAATTATGCCAATTTTGACTTTTTGCTATTTCTAAAATTGAAAACCGCCTCAAGGGAGAGACATTTATTGGTTCAATTGTTCAATAGAATGGAAGACTTGCAATGCACTGTGAAATGAAGCTCAGTTTCAAATTCCAAAGCAAGGGGTTTTATTCTGAAGATCTTCTGAATGTTGTTATTGGGGGAGGGAACGTGAAAGTGATTTTCATTATTACTAAAGTTAAAGAGATGTAGCCTTCCTTTTAGCACTCAGAATGTAAAAATCATGGGATAGTTATCTTGAGATGAAAATTTTTATCACCCTTGCCATGGAAAAGAAGCCATCTTGGATTTGTTGAAGTTCAATGATATTTTACATAATAAGTAAGACCTCAACTCCGTAAATTTCGCACGGATCTTTGTAAAACATGGAATATGTTTAAAGTTATGAAGAAACAAACTGCAAGGAATCTTTATACACGCAAGAAATCGTTGTTGATAGTTTTTGTTTGTTTGTTTGTTATTGTTGCTAAAAGGGAATTAGTTCATATCTAAAACTAAAAGCAATTATTAATCAAACGGGAAAATAAAAAAAAGAGTTAGCAGTTTTAAGTTATGAAATGTCCTTTTTTTTCACTAAACGAATCCTCTAAGAAATCAAAAAGCTAGGATTTTATATTTTGAACCAAATTGCCGATTTTGGGGCCCTAACATTTTAAGAGATTGGGAAAGGATGTTTTTCAAATTGTGGTACTTGGTGACGTCAATAGACGAGGAGCACCATCACAACTCGCAAAAAGCTACACCAAACCTCCTTAACCGTATACACGAGTTGACTAGGTGACATATAAAGAGCACACGTTCTCCTAGGCTCTGACTACCAACAAAAACCATTGTGCTATTTAACCCGTTCATCAATGCTAACGACGCCAAAATCTTCAAGATTTCAGTGAACTGACATATGCCAAAAGACTGAAACTATGCTAGTCATCTGAAATCTGATTTATCTACAGTTTATGAACATACATTTTCACGATTTCGTATATCTCAATTGGGTTAGAATCAAACACCGCTGTGAAAGGGTTAAAGTCTCTGCTGTCACTGTCACTGACGATGTACGCTTGGTTTAGGCAATGTTCCCCCTCACTCTACCCACCTTGCGACACTGAACAGCGACTGACGCCTGATAATATGTCATAATAAGTGATATTACATATTATTATTATGATTATTACATATTATTATTGTTAAAATTAATTATTATTAATTATTTTAATTTGATGAGTAGATAATCATGATGTATAAAATAGATTAATTGCAAATGTACTACTACTACTAGAGATGCTCTCCATAGGTGGTGGAGCAATAGTTGTGAAGAGGGGGTAGGGCTTGAAAGGGGGGGGGAGTGAAGTCTGTGAAGAGGGGGTAGGGCTTGAAAGGGGGGGGGGAGTGAAGTCTGTGAAGAGGATAATTGGATCATCACTCCTGATTTGGTCATTACGGGCTGTGGACATGAGACACGTGTGCTGGTCACTGGTCAGTCTTCTAAGTGGTCAAGTGGCTGGGGTTAGAGTGGACATACCAAAAATACCTTCCCAAACCAGCCTACTTTGTAACCTACCTCTCTCTTCTCCCCCTGGGGCTGTGTCATTAAATAGGAAGGATCAGCGTCCGTGGATCTCTATGTATTTGAAGTGGATAACATATCAGTGACGTTATCACATCGCTTCTTTATCTCATTTCCCTATGTCCTGTCATTAATCCCCCCTGTTGTCAAAGTCAAATTACCTCCATCCCTTCTCTCCACACCCCTGACTATCCTTCCCATCCACCCAAGTTTTACAATTCTCCTCTACCCACATCCCCCCTCTCCTTCCCCTCCGTCTGTTTAAATACTATCATTACTATTAGCAATAATGTATACTCTAATGGGCTGAAGCGCAACCTTGGGCAAAGCTAAATGCTAATGAAGTAAGTCGTTGACGAATGTAAGTATCTACATTACTTTTTTCTTGTAAAGGGAACTGCCACATTAGGTATGATCGAACGGCAATAAAAATACACTTTTGGCTTAATAAAACAATCCTTGCGATAGAAATAATAGTAAGTTAAGAGAATATGTAAATCCTTTAATTCAGTCGTTCATACACTTATGGGGGTTCAGTAGCAGATGAATGTCAATAATCGTCGCTCTATTGGCAGGGCACATCAGTTCAGCAACTCCATTACAATTACAGTTTCGCTGAAATTATAGAAGTTGAAGTAGAAGATACGTACTTAGATTTCAGCTACCTGTGGTGGTGTTCTTTCCTTTCACTTTCACCAGATTTTCTCTCGTCCAATCGAAGAGGGACGTTTAATTCGAAGGTATCTCTGGACGTGGTAGCGTTGTAAGTTTTTAAAAGCGTCTGACACATACATACTGATTAACTGATTTAGGCTTGCAGTCCCCACACCATGAACACGTCCGTCTGTTCACAGAAGGCCCCAATGACAATTTGAGACAATTCAATGTAAAGTTTCAAAATGCGTTTAGCTCAGACTGCTAATAATGATGGGATAGGTCTAAAACTAAAACCTTTCCTTAACTATGTTTTATTTGAGATACCACATTAATTGTTATTTTGTTTATTGATTGAGAGTTCCAGGGTGTGTTCACCAATTTAGGTCATATAATAAGCACACAGCAGAAAGCAAGATGGTGAAAAGAATAGACTTGAACCCTGTCATCGACGTATGCAATGAAAAAATAAATATCATAATCATACTATCTCAGAAAAAGATGGCGAAGAGAGGCTTTACAATGAAAAAAACCTCCATACTCATTGTTATTGTAATCAAGATGAAGAGAGGGGCAAACGCGTAATGGCCCCCACCCACATCATGCGTTTTGTTGCAGGGAGGCCCAGGATTTTCTACCGCCCTTTGTTTACAATCGGTAGATACAACGATACAAAGAACTTACTCAGTCCAAGTCTTGAAGTGACCCTGTAGTTAGGTACCGCAATGTAAGGCATGAAGGATTTGCCCAAGTTTGTTACTGTTACTGTTACAAAAAACAAACAGGACCAAAACTGCGCAATCAGCAAACTGAAACAAAACAGCTGTGTGTGTAGAGAGCACTGGAGGGAGTGATGAAAAAGTAAGATAATAGGTAAAGTTTTAAGCCCAAAGAGAAGAAATAGATGTATCTAGCGGCTAGCGCCCATCAGAGATGCCCGCCAATCACACGCTATTGGACATAATGAAACAAATAAAATTTCTCCCAATTTCCTTATCTGCGCGCCAGGTTTTGTGGTCTGCTTTTTTTTCATTGTGGCCTGCGTGCATGCCTGAGTGCAATAAGATTCAGACTACGTATTGAAATTGAATGTAATACGTATAGATTTCTTGCCCAAGAAAAAATCAGAGTGCCAAGCAAGCTAGATGCAAAAGAGGAATCAAAGCATTACCATGCGGCAATATCAAAATGGACCGCTGATCCCTGTAATAGAATGGGGGAAACATGCTATTATTGAACAGGCAAGTAAGGAACAAAGAAAAAAAAAGACAGTTAACATTTCATCCTAAAGGCCTTCATCAGGACAAAAAATAAAAATACAGTACTTTTTTTTTCCAATTTGGTCTTCTTTTTTTTTTTAGTTTACTTATCAAAGTTTTATAGGATTTTCAACAGTATCATCGCCCAGGGACAATAATAATAGCTAAGAGATCATTTGTAAACTTTGCAAAATTTATTGACAAGGCAAAAGAAATAAACATTACATGGCTAATTTATAGGCGGAGCAATACAGTCTGAGTTTCCTTCTTAACGCCGTCAAGGGCTGAGCACAGTGGGCTGATCACCTACTTGCCTTTGTGTGATCCAATTGTTTTCACCTGGCTCAGTGGTTGCTTATGACTGGCTGCAGGCTGTACCACTGTCGTATGCTCTATTTGTGCTCAGATATAAAACTAAAAAAATTTTTTTTTAATTTAAAAACCCCAACAAACAAACCATAGATCTAGTTATGATTATAAGTTATATAATAATACACTTACACCTTGTTATACCGCCACCCGTTTTATCGCTATTCTCGCCTACTGCCAACATCTATTCGACAAAATTTATGACTTGCATATAATAAATAGTTCTCGTTTGCTCGTCATACTGCCAACTTAGTGTTTTCCCCACACCTGAATTAAGTTAAACGAGGTTTAACCCTTTCAATGCTAAGGACACCAAAATTTCAAGACTTCCCTGTTTTTATCCCAGGTAAATAAGATTTCAATAAACTGACATATGTAAGCAAAAAGCCTGAAACTTAAATTCAGGCTTTTGGCTTACATGTCAGTTAACTGAAATCTGATTTACCTGGGATAAAAACATGTAGTAAATTTTGTTTGTCTATTGAGACATTAAGGTGCTTGCAACTGCTATGGTCATAATATGTATAAGCACCCAAGGGTAAGTAAGATGATGATAGTGATAGGCTAGTTAAAAAGGACGTTTCACAAAAATGTGATCTATAACTACAAGGAAAAATATACCATCTCTCAGAAAAGGGGACAAAGAGATCATTTACAGCAAAATAAAAACAACCTCTCACAATTACAAAGTAGGAGACACAAACAGTTATGTATATATCTATAGAAATGTAAGAAGGGCGTTGCCCCCCCCCCTCCCCCCGAGGTTTTTAAAAAATAAACTCTATAAGTATAACCACTGAACCTATGAGTATGAGAAATACCAAAGTCATTAATATTCTTGATTTTATTTCCCAATTTTTGTACTAGGCAATATTATTTATTCATGTATCAAACAACTGCCAATATTTATTCAATTCTATATTCTATTCAATATCAAGCATGAAATCTACGACTATGAACGTCAGCACAATATTCTACAGCATTCAATTTTTCAATACCCATTGCTATGATGCAATTATGGTGCAGTAAAATCTAAGACGCAGTCTTCGGTGTAGCCGATTGCCAAGTGGATAGGCTCGCAGTTTTGTACTGTCACTGTCAGCAAGGCAATGGGTGCCATGTCTGGTCCCAAATTTGAACCCTCCTCTGTTCAATATTATTTTCCCTTTTGTCTGCTTTCTTTGGCTTTGTCTTGTATTTGAACTGCATATCATTCCAAATCTGACTTATGTATTACTTGTTATTTCTATTCTCCACTGCTTGTTCATAAAGTACTATAACTGTTTTATATATTTCTATCTCTATCTCTCTATCTAAAGCTGACACTCACTTGGATCCATGCATTGTCGTCCTAATAATAGTACTAGTACTCATAGGATATTGATATCAACTCATTGAACCAACAATACACGTACATATATATAAATAAAATCAGATTTTGGAACATCTGTGCTTTTTTATTTTGCTTTATTATTTGCATTGGAATTTATGGTAAATTGACTCACTTACTTTAAAAGTTAAAGCTTTCTATCTAGAAATTTGTTTGACTCTGCCATCTTTATTTCCGAGCACAAAGCTCTTCATTCCTACTCTATATTAACAGATTGTCCCGAAGTTAACCAACATAAATATCATGAAGTCAACTAGCATAAATATCATTAGCATATTTTAATTCTTGACCATATCATCCCAAGGGGCATAACCTTTGTTTTTTATCCCATATTATACAATACACAGCCTTGAATGGTTTTATGGCACAATCACATGTGCACACTTGCACACTCACAAAGGTATACGTGCCCACACACACACACATACACACAAGTACAAACACGCATGAATTCACGCACATGAACAAACACACACAAGGACAAATATGCATACACTGATACACTTAACTTAAAAACATTAACACATGCACACACATAACAAAAACTCGTATCCAGCAGTATCCAGATCAGTGACTCATCTATTTAGAGCGGTGTCGTCATATGGCGTTAAAAAGCAGCACATGATTGCACAGTGTCTTGGGTAAAGCCGTCACCTGCAAATGGAACCTCTTGCAAATCGGGTTTGGAATCACACATTCTGCAGAACTGTAGGAATAGAAAAGTTTCATTCAAACAATTATTTGTATCATGAAAGGTACTTCTTGTCTTAGTTGATCTCATTTTGTTTTCTCTTTCTATTGTTTCATTCTTACTCTCTGATCGCCTTTATTGTATATATCTTACAAATCCTTTTATAAAAACTTTTAAATTCATGTTATCTGATGTTGAATTGTATCATCAACACCTCATGAAGCAGAAAAAAAGGGAGGAGGGGGGGGGGGGGGGGGAGCGGTGGTGAGTTGAAATAATTTGTAGGTTGCTACCATCTGTGATCTGCTTTTTCCATTTTCATTTCCTTACTTTACTCAGTAATAATGGCACTATAGGTTGAGGAACTTTTATGCAATACATGGACCAGCATCTTATCTAGAAGGAGGCTCCCATATCACTTGCCCGCTTTATGGTACAGACACTGAGATAAGTTGTAGTTCTATGTACCCAAAGACTCTAAAGCACATATTTTGGGAAAAGACTGACTACACCAAATTTTCTTCAAATCTTCAGGAACACCTTCTTTGCATCATGATGTGGGATAATAGCTAATTGTAGACAGGAGGTGTTAGTGTAAGATTTGTGACATGCATTGTACTATTACCTGGTTTCTGACTGCAGAGCTTCTCATCCAGACAATCAAGTTGCAGCGTGTGCCTGACACAATGGGAAGAGCTCTGTGAGTGTGCTGTCCCAAATGTAACACACCCATACCCATCTGGTGGAGGCAGGTGAAAGAATGTCATGACTGTTTCAACTCATTAACTCTTAACGTATAAAATTTTCAACAAAGTCAAAACTATTTATATCCTTTCCCATTGCTAAGTTCAACCTAAGCCACAATCATAGTAGCTATAACATACAGTGCAACTTCCCAATAACGACATCGCTCGGGACCGCAAAATTATGTCGTTATTCGGAAAAGTCGTTATTTAGAGATTTCCAAGATGGCGGACATATGGGTGTGGTAAATGTGTCAATGAAACAAGGTGTTGAGCTAGTTGTCTCCCGCGAGTAACTGATACGTGAAAATGAGTTCCCCGTGGTCAGCGCTAATGGATCACCATCTCTTCTTACTTAGCCTCCACTTATTAGCCTACCGATGGCCGATGATGTGCATTCTCATTGGGTGCCTTAGACTAGAGAGTAAAGGATAGACAGGAAATGCTCGTCCGGTTTTGGTTCGGCTTTTCCGATTGTTTCCGAAGTC
>JAUEKZ010180248.1:0-13759 GCA_031471865.1 Melibe leonina | reverse complement strand
TATCATCGGCATATTTTAATAATTTTACGTTGTTCGTATGGCTTGTGCAGTCGTTCGTGTATATCGTAAAAAGGGTCGGTGCAAGCACGGTTCCTTGAGGTGCCCCGGTGTTGTATGGAACTATGGTAGAATGTTGTATAATCTAGATAGATAAAAGAAACTGTGTGTGTATGTGTGTGTGTGTGTGTGTGCGTGATTGTGCGTGCATGTGTGTGTGTGGGGGGGGGGGGGGAAGTGGTGGGGGGGGGATGACACGGTGCCGCCTCCCGGTCACCAACAATCGATTTAGAAATTGAGACTTATTGTACCAGGTACATAGCTTTTAGCTTGTGCTTGAAGTCAATGTGACTTTCCTCTTCTGAGAATTAAAATGGTCAGAGTGGAAGATATTAATAAAGGTACAAGAGCGAGCTGAAATGATATCCGGATTTTCAGATTTTGTTTTAAAAAATATGCTTTCAATTGCTCTGCTCTGAGTCTGGGCTGTTACTAATATAGAGGAATAGTGAATATTGATATAGAAAATAATCAAATAAATAGTCACCAGCCTTGAAGCTCAAGTGGTAGAGCATGTTCCTTGGTATCAATAGGTCAAGGGTTTGAATCCTGGTCCTAGTGCAAAGTAAGTCATTTCCTTAATATCGTAATGGCCCATGGACCCGGAGCTTATCCCAGTTTTTGTAGCGTGAAGCGGACAAATGACAATGGCTGCGACCCTCTGTATAGGACGCTGGTCTATCGCAGAGATTACTTTCCCCAATCCAAATTGTGGATTGGTATCCATTTTACACCTGGGTGGGGTTAGGCAATTGGAGCAAATTTCCTTGCCCAAGGAAAACCTTCAAATAAGCATTTTAGCAGCTGTCCTACCAGACACTCTGCATTTATGGAAACAGTGCAAGGACCGGTGGACCTGGTTTCAGTATACTGTGACTGGGTGAAATACCCGAGTGAGTTCTCAATTTATCTGTGTGTGGCTGCCCATTAGCACTTGTCTTAAGAGCGTCACCGTTGATATGACCTAAACTGTCTAAACTGTGTTAAAAAGAGAGTTAAATCTGCAAGGACCAACCAACAATAATTAGTCCCGTTTGCTGATTTCTTTTTTCCATAATTGTTAGATTAAAATTTCCTTCCACAGTATACAGAAATCATGGGGTGCTGTACTTTCAGAAGCTTGTCGGGGAATCTCTAATCCGATACTGGCTGGCGGAAACAGGGGGCGATCCGAATGACGTCAATGTGACGGTATTTTCCCAGCGCATGGCGAACCTTCCGTACATGAACGACGACATGCTTCTAATCTTCCAAAATCTGCCTGCCTTATTGTTATTCAGTTTCCTCCTCAGTGTCATTTTCAATACCAAGAACCTTGTGGATGAAAAAGAGAGCAAATTAAAGGTAAAAATATCAAATTTATTCAATATTAACCCTTCCAATGCTAAGGACTCCAAAAGCTTCAAGACTTGACCGTTCTTAAACCAGATAAAAATCAGATTTCAGTGAATGGTCATATATGACAAAAGCCTTTCTTTTCAGGCTTTTGGCATATCATGTCAGTTCAGACTCATACAGTTTCATATATTTCATTTGGGTTAGAATCAGACCTTGCTCTGAAAGGGTTAAATTATCAAATTGTATTTAATTTATGAACGTTCCTTTTAAAAAAAAAGTGTTCTGTATACTGTATGTCTCGAATGTTTTTAATAAAATACATATGTGTTACATTTTTATTTTTATTTGAGTGGCCAATTTTTTTCACATTTTGGAGGATTTTTCAATAGAGTTAGATAGAGTGAAAGCAGCTCACTTCTTGTTTGCAATACTCAACTCGGTCATGTATTGATTCTGTAAGGGTTTCCAAAGGATTTTAAAAGAAATATCAGAGATTAAGAAATTTTAGCTCGAAGGCAACGGCTGGTTTCAACACATGTTTCCACCAGTATTGGTAGACATACCTTTGGTTGTCAGTGTTATAAATTTTGTTTTCCTTCTCTCAATACTGCGCCATCATCATGCAATGTTTGGGGCCAGCTCTGTGTCTCATTTCAAATGGAGCAATGGGACATGTGATTCATTCCTGCAGCCAAACTTATTAACCAATCATAGACCCAGAAGAGAAACTTGTAATGCATTATACTTGATAAGAGAATAGAGATGAACAATAGGTGCTCAGGGAACAACTTTTTAATAAATGTCTGAATAAGAAGGAGAAAACTCAAACATGTACTAAAAGGAAGGGCAGTTACTATTATGAACGGAGATCATAAAAAAAAAAAAATAATCACAACAACAAAGAGCTTGTAGGAGTGAGAACACTCAATACAGTAATAATAATAACAACAAGGAACTTGCTCTCAAGAGAACTCTCACTCATTCTTTCAGATCATAACAATAACATAAGTCACTCTATTACAAAACTGCACAAAGCAGGTGATCAGCCCACTGTGCTGAGTCTTTGATGTCATTTAGGGACAAAACATTTTTTATCTTGCTCCTTTGAATTATCCATACAACATTTTCTTTTGCCTGTGTGTTACCTACTCATGAAAATTATATAAAAATTAGTTGCCACATAGAAGTTTTAAGTCTATACATTTCCTAAAAAGCTCATCATATCATGTTTACAGAGCATACAGGCTGGAAGCCTTTAAATGCCCATGGAAAAAGGATCACATTTTGCAAATAGAACTATTACAAATTCAAACAAATTGGTAAAGGTATCATATGAACGCTATGGAAACAGAACAAAAATTAATGAAATGATAGAAGAATCATTACAAATCTGCAGGTTTAAAATGGTTAGTCATAAGCATAATGCATATTAACAAGTTCTTTATCAATCATAACCTTAAAATTGTCTAGAGAGGGTGCATTTTTTGGATTCGTATTGTAAATTGTTCCATATTTTTACTATTCTGTTGATGAGGAAAGGCTGTCCAATGCCAGTGTTGTATCTATATTGACTGTCTTCAATTGTGTGAAAATGAGTTTATTGCAAGCTAATTTTGAAAACTGGTCAAGTGATCTTGCAGAAAAAATGGATAATCAAAACCCTTTGCAGATTGAACATGATTGATACCTAGATATATGACCACTTTTTTTCTCCTCTTTTCTTCCTTTTTTTCCCCTTTCTTTTCTTTTCTTTTTTTTGTGTTTGTTTTGACACCCACATAAAATGAAATAAAGCCAAATGAACATCTATTATAATAATTTCAGGAATCAATGAAACTAGTGGGAATGAAGACGTCTGTTCACTTCACATCTTGGTTCATCACCTTCAGTGTCCTCCTGATTCCTTCCTTGTTCATATATGCTACTTTCTTGAGTGCTGACATCATCAAAGACAAAGGCCCAATCCTGGCTAAATCTGATTGGTCTCTTTTGTTCGTCTTCTTTCTGCTGTATGGATTCTCCATGATAACCTTCTGCTTCATGGTTAGCTCATTTGTTCAGAAAGGTAAGGGCTGGTAATTTTATCAGTTGCAAATTCATATATTGTACTATAGAGAACTGATGTGAAATTTTTTGTAGTTTCTTTATTTTCTCTTTTAAATGTAAGGTAAATTTTACACTTGAATGTTGTCTATGAAACTCAGAAAGTAGATTAATTGCTCAAGTTCAGTTCTTTTATGATTTTTGTTGAAAGAAATTAGTTTTTGTTGATTTCTTTCTCTTAAATACTTAAAATAATGACAGGACAGTCTTGGCTAAAAATCCCCCTGCCTAAGAAATGATAAGGGTTTTTTGTCCTTTGAAAGAACATCCTGGCATACCACAGTCAGACTAAGAGTTTGAACTATGAATTGAGTTAAATAAAAATTCTTATGACAAAGTTCAATCAAATTTTCCCGCGTAACAATAATCAACAATGGCCATGATTGCTCTCCTCTCTCTTATTATCTTCTCTTTTCTCTAATTTCTTCTTCAAACAGCAACTGTTGGAGCAGCTTTGTCAGGCATTTTGTTTGCTGTCTCGTTTAGTCCTAATGTGGTCCTATTCTACAAGTATAAAAAGTTAAGTCGATTCATGAAGCTGTGGATTTCTTTGCAGTTCAACTCTGCTGCTGGTCTTGGTTGTAAAATCATTTCCTTTTATCAGATAGCAGGTAAGGATAACAACTTTGCTGACTTGCTGAAAGTTCTATTATCTTGATCAGTCTTAAAACTCAACATTTGGTTTCCAATGAAAAACAATACTTGAAGCATAACATATTTGAAAAGAGACTGGTGTATCTTTTATCCATTCCCAGGTATGCCAATGATATCATTCAAATATAAGCCAGTCAGTGAGACTCCCATAGTCTTCAGCCAAGGGAGCTGGATCTCATATAGTTTTTTTTATTAAACATGAAGCAGACAAATGACAATTTAAAAAAATGTTTACTTCCTTGAAAGCCCCATCATCTCTGTAACTCAATATAATGAGTGTCCTACTCATAATCTGGTTTGAACCCCAACTGCGTCATACCTAAGACAACTAAAATTGGTATATACACTTAAACCTCGTCATGTCGCCTGGTGTGGGGAAAACACTAAGTTCGTGGTATAACGAGAATGGCGATATAACGAGAAGTATTTGTTACTTAGAAAACATATTTGCTCTAAAACAAATGTTGGCAGTAGGCAAGAATGGTGGTATAACAAGGTAAAACAAGGTAATAAAATTCATAATTATGCCTCCCAGAATTGAGTCAAATAATATGCAAGTTGGCATGTTTCTTTTTAACTTATATCATATTATGTTCAATGTGTATTGAGTTTTTACAAAGAGCACATTAAGTACCACTTAATTTAAACTTGAAGGTGATGATAAATGATTCTTAATTTTTCTTAACCTATCAACAGAGCATTTATTGATTCATCTGCGTTTGTAGGTACTGGTGCCAAGTGGAGCGCTTTTGCTGACCCTGCTTTTATTGACGATGACGTGAGCTTGCTGGACAGTATGGTAATGCTTGCGGTGGATGGCCTCTTGCATCTCCTTGTGTTCTGGTACCTTGAAAATGTGCGACCGGGAGAGATTGGTTTACCCAAGCCCTTGTACTTTTGCTTTACTGTAAGTTTAAGGGTTTCTTATTATCCAAGTGTGATCAATATTTTACATTACTGTATAATGTAGATACATGAATAGCATAGATTTATGGCTTTTTTTAATATCAAAGAATTGATATAGATAATTGTTTTGATTGATTATTACTACAATGGGCTTGGAACTCAGAGCAACCCTTTATATGATTAAGATGTAGTAGTTTCGTATGGTCACATCCCCAGTTTCATAATTTTCATCCATTTCCTGTACGTCTTCTCAGCTTTGAGTTCCAAATGATATGATCCATGTCTTGTTTGAGGTTTGGGCAGTTAGGGCAGTTTGGTGATGATTTATAGCCCCAACAGTGTAAATTTGAAGCTGATCTGCCATGTCTTGATCTAATTCTATTGCAGGTGGACCATTGTTTTCTTATAAGTGTTTGGAAACCCGGAACTGTTTTTGTGGGATCTTCAAAAATCTCTCCTCCCTTTGGCAGCTGGTCATACCAGTCGGTTTCCATGCTGTGTCTAGATCAAAGTTAACCTTTGCTGTTTTGTAGAAGGGTTTTTCTTGATTTGAGGTGTCATGTATTGGGCAGCTGTCTCTATTATTTGTTTTAGTGGTGTGTTAGCGGTAGTGTCTGTTATTCTTTGGTGTTGTTTCTGTGTGGCCTCTTCTTGGCGTACGTAGGGTGGAGCCATGGCGCTTATCACAAGTAGACACGACATAGGAATACTTTTCAACACACCCGAGATGGTTCTCCTCTTATCATTGTTTCTATCATTGATATAATTTACCAGAGTGCAATGTGTAAAAATTCATACGTTCCGTTATTGGATGAATAAAAGTATATCTTATCTTATCATTGTGTCTTTTAGTAAGGTGTCTATTTTTATGGTGTGCAATTATTTGGACCAGACTGATGCTCAATATTCATCAACAATGTAGCACAGGGAGCTGCTTGATGATGTTCTCCTCAATATTTTTGGGGTTGCTCCCCATGTTGTTCCGGCAAGTTTCCAAGTTTCCAAGTTTCCATTTCGTTTGCGCAATTTATTTGCAGTGTTTTCAATGTGTTGTTTGTATGTCAGTGTCCTGTCAAGTGTCAATCCCAAGTATTAAGGGTTTGGATCATATGGGAGTGTAGAGTTGTTGGTGTGTATTTTCAGTTGTTTGTTGGCTTCGTAGTTGTCAAGATGGAAGAGTGGGCTCACTGATTTTGTAGAGTTCATTTTCCGATACCATTTGTCAAAGTAATTTTGCTGATCTGTGTTGTCCTGATTGAGGACAATTTCTACATCAGCTACATCTTTTGATTGATATGCAATGGCGAAATCATCTGCATACCCAAGTTTTAAGGAGCTCGTACTTGCCATGCAGCTGATGTAGATGTTAAAGAGAGTTGATGACATTACCAAACTCTGTGGTACACCATTACTGATAGTTCTCATTTTACTGGTTAAGATTCATCATTTTAAACCTGTGAATTTTCTGTGATTCCTTATTTGATATCATCATGGCTTTTTGTACTGTTCCATAACGTTCTTATATCATATTTTATTTGACATGTTAATAGCTCTATTTTCAAAATGTAACCTTTTGTATCATTACCAGGGTTTTTAAAGGCTATCATATCAGCCTGCCTGATTTATGTAAACAAAATAATTTGATATAAAATAGGTTACAAGATAAATTTAATGTAACTGCAAGTTTTGATCTTAAAGATAGCAATCTTAAATTATTTTAATGATCAATTCTTTTAAATCAAGTACATATTCTCTTGAAGAAATGAACATAAGAATGAAATATGACATTTGTTTAAATTTTTGAATTTTCAACCATCCAGTAAATTTTCTTGAATGAAACTATGTTAATTATGTTTGCAATGAAGCTCAAATTGATGATTCAGTCGATCTTCACCATTGAACCAATGTGTCTGCAACTACTTGAAGCGGCCGGCCTGATTCAGGGTCTGGAAGGCTCCTGTGAGGGGATTCCCCATTTGTTTTTTACTGCAACCATTTTGTTCTGTTGCATTCTATCTGTGCTGTTTGTATCCTTTGGAAATCAGGTCGGTTACCTTACAGCGTCAATTTGGTTTTTATTGGGCAAGGAAATTTACTCCATCTGTCTCACTTCACCCAGCTTTAAAAATAGGTCATGATCCACTTGTTGGGTTGAGGAAGTAATCAGTGATATACCAGCATCCTGTATAGAGGGTTGTAATCATTGTCACTTTCTTTTTTGCGTTACAAAAACCTCCTGGGGCCAGTTGGCTGTAAAAGAGTTACCCTGGAATACATCAATATCGACTGTAAAATACACTTCTCTGTGTGTAAATGTTCATTCCCCAGAAATCCTACTGGTGTGGAGGGTTTAGATCAAATGCAAAAGGAAACTCATCCTATGAGTTAGATGAGGAGAGCAGTGAGAGATTTGAAAAGGAACCCACAAACCTGAACAGAGGAATTCAGATGTACAAACTCCAAAAGGTTTGAAAGTGGTCTTTTGATTTTTATTATATTTTCTTTATGTTGATACAGTAGAAATAAGCTGCAGCAAGAATTTCGACGCAAAGAAAAATCTGAGTGCAGGCATGTCCCTACTACTACAGTGCAAAGACAATGAAATATATACAGCAAGATAACATTCCTTCTATATACACTTCACTACAGATAATACCTTATCGGAAACTTACGTTACTTCATTTTTCAATTTTTTTTTTTTTTAATTTATTGGGTTTAAATTTGATCCGAGATTTCATTTTGGTTAATCCTTAAAAATCACCCTTAATCAGGACGTTGAAATCCTTGACTCCTCTCTTTAAAAGAGTTAACGTGCATGCACTTACAACTTGAATATTAATTTGTTGAGCGTACACTTTGATTTTTTTTCTGAGCTTATGCTATGATCAATAGAACCACTAAATATTCTACTATAGTACAATGATGCGCCCTCTTGTCCCCTTCTCTTGCTACCCAAGCCGCTCACTCATTAGTTTGCTGCCTTGTTGAAATAGAGAGAGTAGGCTAGTTTTATGACATCTGTCCCGATCTAGATTAAAGGACTTTGACACATTAGCTAGTTATCTAAGGGGGGAGGTTTTGAATCACTGCTGCGTTAGACCTGAAACATGATATGGGAAGAGGAAGGGTAGGCAGCGCTGCCATCCATCCTTGTGAGCATAATGTGCAAGTCACTTAGCACACCGTTGACCTTGCACTTTGAGCCCACCTACAGGACAGCACAGTTCAGCCCACCCCCTCCCTCAATCTCTCACTTCCAACCTGCACATTATGTAAATAATCAAATGTACAAAGGTTGTTTAAGAAGGTTATTCAAGCCTCAAGTGTACAAAAGATTCGAAGCTGATCAGCCAAAGGTGTTTACATTATTTCTCAACAATGTCCAAGTCAAAGTTATCCGTCGTTGTTGATTTTGTTCCATCCCATTACACATGTGTTTTCCTTCTTGCAGCTTCCAGACTTGCCAGATAAATTCAAAATATTTTTGAATTCAATTATTTATACATTCACTAAGCTGAGGAATAAATTTAAAAAATAATCATCATGCTTTAATCTTCCGTATAAGTTAGTTCAATCACTCGCATTTAATCTGAGTTTGGCCTTTTTCTGCCCCGTGATATCCAAGCTCAGGTTATAGAGTTTACATAGAGAGAAAACAGTGACATCCAGGTGTAGTTGGTTCCACTATATATGAGTTCTACTGTGTTTAAATGTGTGGTATACGCATACAGAGCCTCCTTATTTTAGGATACACAAATGTACATTATCATTAGTATTATTATATCAACTCACTCATTCCAAGACTTTTTAAGTTACCTGCTACACTAAGAGATTTTAATCTCTGTACAAAATTCTATAACAGATAGAAGCTAACACGCAGATTGCCTTATAAATATGAAATTTGAAATATATTCTCACAAGTGAGTTCAATTTTCTAACAGTCTCAAGGCTTTTCGGTTATGAGTTGAATTCACTTCTTACATGATGCTCTCATAATATCGCTGTTTCAAACACTTTTTAAAAATTTTAACTTTTTTTTTCTTTTCAGATGTATGGTAAGAAGACGGCTGTTGAGCAAATTTCCATGAATATGTATGAGGGGCAGATTTTTGTGCTGCTGGGTCACAATGGAGCAGGAAAGACAACCACCATGTCTATGCTTACAGGTAAAAACTTTACATGGACAAAACTCACTTAATTCCAGGAAAGCTGAAATAAAAATGCTATTAAATTTATTGTGTTTTCTCTTTTTTTGTCCCTTTGTTGGTTTTTTTTTGGAAGGGGGGAGGGGGTGTCGGGGGTGGCAGGGGGTGGGTTGCTTTCTTTCTCATTTGATTATCACCACAATATTATACTCATGATGTATCAGAGCCAAGATCTATATCTGCACATAATGCATGTAAAGCAAAGTTCGATCCTGGACAGAAAACAACTAATCATGATATTGAAGAAAGCAAATGATAAGCCTAATGTAATTTCATTTTGATTGTTTACCTTCTCCCTCACTCATCGTATAGGCTTCACCCCACCAACCAGTGGCACTGCCATCATTCATGACTATGACATTACTGAGAATATTGACGGCGTGCGCAGCAGTCTTGGACATTGTTACCAACAAAACATCCTGTTTGACAACCTCACTGTCAGAGAACATCTAATCTTCTTTGCAAAAGTAAGAGATACTGGAAAATAGAAAATGTTTTTTTTAAAGGATTAAAAGAACTAGTTTATAAATTAGATATCTCATTATTGATAAGTGTACATTTCAATTTTTATATACACGGATGTATAAAGGTACAGTACCTGTAACTGTAATGTATTGTTAATTAATAATTTTTACGGTTCCTAATTTTTTTCCACATTTATAAGTCTTGCTGTATTTTCTTTGGGTTTTTTTTATTGGTGATCCGTTTCATTGCATGTCTTGCCCTGAGTCTTGTGATGCATAGCAATAAGATATTAGAGGACTAGCTCAAAATGAAAAGCCATGGCTTTACATTATCATTAAGGGTTTGTGGTCAATTAAGAGAGAGGGAGAGTAGTATTTTTCAGCCCCTCATCTTGCTACAAAAAATCTTGAATAAAAAACAAGAACTCTTTGTAGAAAAGAGTTATCTTAATCCCACCTAGACGAATGGGAATATAACTTTTCCTTCCCCTCTGTTTGTGGCTATTGTTTTGACAGCTCAAAGGAACGTCTCACAAGGAGGCAGAAGCTGAGATTTTGCCAATTGTCAAAGAAATTGATTTGGAAAAAAAAATTGATTGCATGGCTGGAAATCTGTCTGGTGGTCACAAAAGGAAGTTGTCTGTTGCTATAGCACTCATAGGAAGGTCAAAGGTTAGATGTTTTTTTTGGGTATATTTTTGGTTTTGTTTTGCCGTTGTGCTTTTATAAAATACAATTTGAATGTTAATTGCAATATCATGCCATTCAAAATGAACAAAAACCAAGGTGTTAAAGTCGAGGACGGATATATCGACAACGCTTATATCGACATCACGCTTATATTGACATAGTACACAAGTATTGAAGCATGGTATTTAAATTAATGTTTGTCTTTTACTTATACCGCATGTTGCTCTCTCTCTCTCTCTCTTTCCTTTTCTCTCTCGGTCTCTCTCTCTCTCTCTTTCCATCTCTCTTTTCTTTTCTCTCTCACTCACACTCTTTCCCTTTCTACTCTGTCTGTCCCTCTCTCCCTCTATCTTTCTGTTTCTCTCTCTTACTCTTACTCTCTCTTTCCATCCCTCATTTTGTCTGTCTGTCTCTCTCTCACTCTCCCTTCACGTATCTCTTTACGTTTCTGACTCTCTCGCTCTCTCTTCACATTTGTATATATCTCTCTCTCACTCTCTCTTTCCACCCCTGTCAGTATATCTGCCTGTCTCTCCGTTTGTCTCCCTCTTCCTCTCTAGACAAGGCCTAGACTGAGCTACGGAATACAAAAAGAAGGGGAAATCGGGTTCGACACTTGGGAAACTAAAAACAGCTGCATTATCAGTAGGCGTAGATACACAATGCTGAGGACAGTGTCTACAAAATGATTGTCATTCAGAAACAGTCCACAATCACTTTCCTTTTCAAATCATGTACCAACGTTCTGAATTTCAAATCAACCTTTTCAAGAGCCACCTATTGAGACCTCCCATTTTCCACTCGTTTCCCTTTTATTTTTTAGGTGGACTGATATATCGACAAGATGCATATATCGACATTTGTCCCTAGTCCCGAAAATGTTGATATATCCGTCTTCGACTGTATTTAGATAGCATCCATAACAAGTTTATTTTATTATTAATATTTTATTTAATTGTTTGAAATGATATTTTTTTATGAATTAAAGTGAAGAATAATTATTTTATTTTCATTTTATTTGCATTGGTACTTTTTTATTTGGTGGAGAAAATTAGATTATAAATCATTAACATTTAAGCTTCAAATCTGCCTGTCTCATTTGAAGCAGGAAAAGAAATACATAGGATAAACTACAGGAACTATAAAAATTGCGGTTGGAACAAGTCTCCTCAAAAAGGTACAGAAATCTCTACATTGATTTCTTTATTTTCCAGATTGTGATCCTGGATGAGCCTTCATCAGGCATGGACCCCGCTGCTCGCCGGCAGATGTGGAATGCCTTGCAGAAGTACCGGGAGGGCCGCACCATTGTCCTGACCACCCATTACATGGATGAAGCAGACGTGCTGGGAGACAGAATCGCCATTATGGCTGAAGGTGTGGTCAAATGCTGTGGAAGCTCCATGTTCTTGAAAAAATTATATGGTAAGAGTTCAAAATAGTTTATTTTATGATTTTGTGCAGGATAGGATTATATATGCTCTTCCAGGACAATTAACAAGTTATCTCTTTTCTTTGCACCATGCCAAGTAGGTATTGTTCTTTGTGAGGCATAGGCTCAGAGAGATCGATGGGAGAGGTGCAGTGCTCATAGTTTCAGGATTTCCCCTGCCTTGAAATGGGGTCTTTAACTTTAACAACCAGAGTGAATCAGGAAAAGAAAAATGAATGAGTTAGCTATAGAAATGTAATGAGACACAAGAAACCAACTGTATTTCGGAAATTTTGCATAATCTTTGTCTATAAAAACAATAAAGAGGTGAAGGGTTTAGAGAGTTTGATAATATCATGCTGATGAAAAAAGTCCCCTGAACAATCTGTTTTCTGTTTCATTTAAATCTGTAGGTGCCGGCTATCACCTTGTGGTTGTCAAAGAGGATGAGTGTGATATTGACCGCTTGACCAACATCATAACGTCTCATATTGAGAATGCCAAGCTGGAGACGATCATTAATCGTGAAATCACCTATTTGCTTCCTGAAAAAGAAACAGCTAAATTCCCCGAATTGTTCACACAGCTTGAAACAAATAAATCTCAACTTGGTATCAGCAGTTTTGGCACCTCAGCGACAACCATGGAGGAGGTCTTCTTAAAGTTGGTACAATTTTTGCTCAAATAAAGGCATTTGCCACCCAGGTTTTTATCTTAACAAAGGGCCTTGCATGTCTGGTCTGCAAACCCATATGTAGCTATAATATGTTCTACAGAAAAACACAGACACACTATATTTACGATATTGAAAAGGCAGTGTAAGATCTTCAAGGTCACAATTCATATTTAAATGGAAAATCCAGAGCCAAATCAGGTCTCACAGCATCAAATTTAAGGGTCAGAATATCACATTTTACATCAGGTAATACCTATAAGGAAAAATTTAGACATCAATATTGTGAAACTTTCACATACTGGGTATGTACTAGAAAAATGACCTGTTTAAAAAATATTTTTTTAAAATTCTGACCATCATAGAATTGACTACAAATATGGAAGAGTGGCTTTGTTCTTGCAGATTTGTTCAATGTAAGAATTGGCACCACTACTGTAAAAAAAAGAATAATTTTTTTCTCTCTAGGCCTATATATTTGAGAGCTTTTATTTTTTTCCATTCTGCAAACATGGCATCTCATTAGCACTAGTGGCAAGTGACACTGAAACTAAATTGTGTCCTTCAGGGTTGGTGACAGCGCACACCATCATGATGACCTTCAAGAAACGAGGGAAAATGGCCACAATGAGTATGACAATCCAGGTTATGACAAAGAAAATCTACAAGTAGATGAGTCTTGCTTTGGAAAAAACAAGGTTCACTCATCCTCAGATGAAATGGAAATGGCTGAAAAGAATGAACAAGACATCATAGGTAAGTGATAATAACAAGGGAGGACCACTTTGCCTATGAATTACTTCTTACTTCTTACTAATGGTGCCATCTCCAAGGTAGGGGTCGACATGAAATGGTACCCACGCCACTCTTCTCTGTTCCATGCTTTTTGGCTACATTAGCTGCAGAGAGTCTACTCCAGCTTTTCACATCATCCATCAATGTTCTTGGTGGTCTACCTCTTGCTCTCCTGCCTTCAAGTTTGCCCTCTAAAATATCTTTCATTATTGAGTAATGCTTTTTCACATGGCCTATGAATATATAAAATCAAATAGGAGGACTGGTTGGCAGGTTGGGAAAACGTCTCAGTATGTGACCTAAAAGCCACCACCTACTTCAAGGATGGAAACTGAGAGTGTTTTTTTTTTTAATCGCAACTTTTATATAATAATAATAATAATAATAATATAAACTTTATTTGTCCCAAAAGGGAAATTCTGTTCACAGTTGCAATCACAGT
>JAUEKZ010180237.1:0-13759 GCA_031471865.1 Melibe leonina | reverse complement strand
TTCGTTGCGTCCAAGCCGTTTATCCGCAGTTTTAGAGACGGAAACATTCTCCTGGAATCCACACACACACACACAAATATCTATACTAAGAGAATTTGTTTGCTTGTTTTGATGAGAGTTTTAGGGCTCTTTTTTCAACTACTATGGTTATATCAGTGCCCAGGTTTGTTTATTTATTGAGAGTTCAGTGCCCAGGGATAAGTAAGATCATAAGCTGATTAAAAGAACGTCTAGACTTTTGACCCTGCCTGTGACTTTTCACACAAAGAAGATTTACAATGAAAAAAAAAAATGTTGCCTCTCATAGAGAGAAAGACACACAAACAAGTGATGGCTACCACTACCACTCACATCATGCATTATGGTTCAGGGAGACCCAGGATATTCTACCAACCCTGTGTACAAAAGTACTCAGTCCTTTTAGATAGCAATTGACCCTGTCGTTAGGTACCACAATGTAAAACATGGGGGATGACCATACATCTATTAGTATTAGGACAACAGGCAGGACCAAGAGTGAGCTAACAAATGTTACATATGTGTGTGTATGCTTATTAAGAGGGCACTAGAGAGAGTGCTAGAAAATGTTACATGATAAGAACAGGCAAGAAGAGAAGAAAAAGTAGAAGCGCCCACCTAACCCCCCTTCCTATATAAGAGAAATAAGCATTACAATTTATCTAGCGATGATTGACATGGAAAGTTGTTGACTAGACTAGAACAAAGAAATGTATTGAAATAAAAGAAAGCTTGAATAAAATAGAATTCAAAGAGACAGAAAGAGAGAGAGAGGGACAGACAGACCGAGAGAGAGAGAGGGACAGAGACAGAGAGATGAAAGACACTCATGCATACAAATAAATCCATCAAAACTTGTGAATTTGAAAAACAATTGATGGAATTAATTCATAAACTGTGATTTTTTTTAAAAAGAGGAAAGTTGAGGAGGGGGGTTAGAAGGGAAATTAAGTCAATGGGAAATAGGGTTTGCAGAGAAAAATACTACCAGTACACCAGTGACCAATTCCAACAACACTGTAACTGAAAAGGCTGGTACTGTGAGAATATTTCTTTTTTTAACTCTCTCACTGCGGAGTCCAATTCTTACCCAACAAGGTATATAAAATCTTGAAAAACAATGTATTATTATACCAGATGAATGAGATTTAAGTGGACTGACATATGCCAAAAGACTGAATTTCAGCTTTTGGCATATGTCACTTCAGTGAAATCATATTTATCAGGAATCAGAACAACAGGCAAACCTTTCAGACTTTGATATCTAGTTAGCAACTGAAGAAATAACATTACCATTGAAAGGGTTAATGTAGGCTTTTGGCAAAATATGTCAGTTCATGAAATCTGATTTATCAGTTAGATAGAAGAATACGTAAATTAATATTGAAATTTTGCATATTATTCAGTTTGGTTAGAATTAGAATCAGACAACCCTGTGAAATTGATAATGGTCAAAAGATACTACCGTTAGTTATTGTATTTGTTGTCAGTATCTATGGATGCAAAACTAGACTATATCTTTATTATTTTTTTAAAAGTAATTTATTCTTTTTTATTTGTCTGCAAGGTTCAATGGAAATGTGTAAGAAATATGAAGATTTTGAAGATTTGGCATATTCTAGTAGGTAGAATCAGACCCCTTGCCGTGAAAGTCAAAGGGTTAAAAAGAAGAAGAGGTAAAAATTAGAAAAGAGATCAAGTAGAGCAAAATCCTGATAAAAAACGCCTTGGGTCAAACAAAATGATTGATCTTACAACTTACACAAGTGTTGACTTTATTAATATTAATAGGCTTATAACAATGAAACAATAGAGAAGGGACCAAAAATAAAGTTCACTTGTTTGTTTGTTTTGTTTATTGAGAGTTTGAGGGTTCTTTCCGCTAAGGTCATATCAGCGACCAGGGGTAAGTATAAGTAAGATGATGAAACAAGGGGAGTGGTTGACAGGCCAGTAGTAAAGGACAAAGACAAAACAGGACACACAAAAAAAACGCTTCTCAAAAAAAAGTTTCGGGTGAAACGTCGTTTTTGTGTGCCCTGTTTTGTCTATGTCCTTTACTACTGGCCTGTCAACCACTCCCCTTATTTCACCTTTGATACCCACTGGCCAAGGGATCCCCCCTCTTATTAATCATATTATCACGTAAGTAAGATAAAAGGCTAGTTGAAAAAGTTAAATCAAATGCAATGCAAGAGTTTCCCTTAAGCGATAAGATTTTATCCTAGTTCCACTGCAAAACCCATTGTGTTTTTTTGCAGAGTGTTTAAGGCCTAGGGTTATTTTCACCCAGCTAAAGTGAAGGTAATGTAAAATCCCTGTTTTAAATATACTAAAAAAAAATATGGAAGAATCTGAATATAGCACAAGCCTGCCACAAATATCGTATTGTTGGAAGATGGAGGAGATATTGAATGTTACGGAATTGAATTCCTTATTGAAAGTATTGAATAGTACACAGAGCATTACTAGACTGGAAGAGCTTAAAGTAAAACAGTGATGACAATGCAAAGGTTGTGTCTATTTGCTCGAGTTTATTCACTCATATTTCATATAGCACAGCTCAAGGGGATCTTCTACTTGGGTGATGGTTTTGGGGTTGGTTTTTTTTAATTACTCGAGTTACAGACTCTATGGATCTAGAATTACAACTAGATTTTTTTTTTTTCATGAATGGAACTGTAATACTACTGCACACATCATGTCATAAAAAATATTTTTTGTATTTATTTTTATTTAGGGCATTTTCATCTGCTATTGTCCTATTAGCCCCTAGGGGGAAAGTAAGATGTTAGATTAGCAAAAATAACAACAGCCAGAATGCCAGAAATGCACAGAAATGATTCAAAAGGAAAAAATATCATTTCTCAAAAAAGTTTTTAGATTTACTTTACAGGGGAAAAAACCAAGATCACTATCACCTCTAAAAATCCCAAAAGGAGAGAAGGACACACAAATAGAGGACAGCTACCACCCAAATAATGCATTTTGTTCTAGCAAAACCGAGAATATTCCACCGCCCTTTGTGTAAAGCACTCAGTTCTAGAAAGCAAATGATCCTGTAGCTTGGTACCTCAATGTAATACATCATAGGTGATGACCACAAATTTGCTAGAACAACAGGCAGGACTATGACTGAGCTAATAGATATAAAAACAGCTGTCTGTGTATGCTTGTTAAGAGAGCACTTGAGACAGTGCTGAAAAAAGGTAGGATGATAGGTAAAGGCAAAATGAGAAGAAAGAGAAGAAGCGTCCACTACGAGGAGCCTGCCAACCACCAGCATGTCTATAGTTAATTCATGTATTCATTCAAATCTGATAGGATTCAGATTAATTAACAAGTAACAGAAACATGCGCAATTTTATAATTATAAATGTATCCAGTATGTGCTGCTGAAATTTTTAAAAAAAGAAGAGAAAAAAAGGAGTATATGTACGTCATTATGTCATATGTGTCTGGTTCCTGGTTTGAAATTTGTCTCCCTTGTTTGATACCTACTAGTCCGGTTAGGCATGGGCCTTGTTCCGCAACCGACACATCCTGGGGTTGATGCCTAGCTTGATGCTACGCATGGCCATGGCTCGATTAAAATGGCGGGGCTGAGATTTCTGGTTTTCAGGGGTGGCGGGACCCCCGTCCAAAAAACTCGACTCCACCGACAGCAGGAGGAAAGACAGGACACCCACCACCAGGGACAAAATGATGAATAGGGTTAAATGGGTCACGGACAGATGGGCGTCTGCCGTTAGTTCTCGTAGGTGAGACAGCGTGGGCTGAAATCCCGGGTTTAACTCAATCGATTTCTGGAAATGTAGCTCGGCTTCCTCCAGGTGACCCTGAGACTTGAGGATTTCTCCCAGCGTGTAGTGCTGCAGCCACGAGTTCTCGTCCGCCGGTTGGTGTTTCAAAGACTTTCGAGCTAAGAAGTCTGCATCTTCGAAATACTGTTAAAAGAAAGAAGAAAATGAAAATATATTTTTTTGAATTTGGTTGCTTTGCCTTTCTCTTAATTGAGATTTTGAGGTCACTTTCAACCGAAAAGAAAAGAAATTAATATAAAAACATACAAAATAACATTATAATTATAGAAGATATCAGAATCTTTTTGATACAGTTAGAAAGAAGAAAATAAAAATAACATTATAGTTATAGAAGATATCAGAATCTTTTTGATACAGTTAGAAAGAAGAAAATAAAAATAACATAGACAAATATCAAGTATGATAATCCTTTCTCTTTCATCCAAGCATAGAACTAATTTATTAGACATAGGATGTAGCTTAGTTGGTAGAGCATAACACTGTTGCGCCGAAGGTCCAGGGTTCAATCCCCTAAATAGGCTGATTATCTTCTGGCACTGGAAAATCCCACTGTCTGCCCCGCAGTAAAATAGAAACCTGCCCTGGCTCTCCTCACAGCAGTGTCCTTGTTCCACAAAAAAAAGATATAACAAGCCTAGCACTAAGCAGGTACATATCTTGTTCTGTGTGTTTCAATGTTTGTTGTTAGCCGGGGGAAGTAAAAGCATGAAGCACTATAATCATAGCTTGTAAATATCAGCGCTATAGAGGCCTTTACTACTATACACTTTTTTTTAAATGACAATGTTCCTACTAACGATCTATGTTGAGTAGTACCAGCCAGTTAGAAATAAACTAACGCATTATGTAGTACATCGTGTGAAGAAAATCTACATGACAGTGAGCCATGTTATTGTGTTTCCTGAAATAAAGAACCATAACCCTTTGGCAGGGGGGTTTGATTCTAACTAAACCGAAATATGCACTATCTTCAAAATTTAAATGTTTTTTTACCCGATAAACCAGATTTCAGTGAACTGACTTATACCTGAAGCCTGAAATCTTATCTATCTGGTTTATGAAAAGGCAAATTTTGAAGATTTTGATGTATCTACGTTAAGAAATAATCCAAGCATTGAAAGGGTTAAAAGTAAGCTAATTTCTGTGATATTTGCAAATACACTGATACATAATCTGTATCTATAAATGCAAATCAATTATGTAATTCTTAATTTTTTTTTCAATGGCCTTTTTTGTAAATCAAGATGTTATATTTCATAAAAACATTCAGTAACGGTAAGTAACAGAATGAAGGCATGATATGTGGAAAAAAAAGCTTTCACTTTGCACGAAAACTGCAATTTACTTTCATTTTTACAAAACCCAATAATTTTTCCCACACACCTGAACAAGATGCGCGAATGGGAGCGTGAAAAAAGCCTGGAAACATCAACCCGACATCTCAAACTACAACTGTAAGCATGGTTAGTAAACGTTTTCGAGAACGTTGAAATTCACAAAAATATATGTCGATCCATATGGCAGCCCTGGTCATTTCTTAAATTGATCCCCCTCCCGAATATCCAGTTGCCAGATATCTTTGTTTTCACAGAAATTACTGTTTATGTTTCATTTTTAAGTTCAAATTGTGTATTTTAGTTGAAAATTCATCATTTCAGTACTATGAATACATCTAACAGTGTCTGGAACTGGAAGCATCAAATAAATATATGACATTTGCATATTCATAGGTGAATTATTTTTTTGCTACTTTTCTTGTCACAAATAATGAACATCTTCAGCCTAACTCCAACTTCAGTTCATGACGATACTGCAGGAATGGGGAAAAAATGCAGTTGAACCCCTTGATATTTACAATCACCCGGGACCAGAAAATTATGTCCTCATCCAGGGGTGTCGTTATTTGGGGGGTTTTCACTGATTACTAATAATATATAACAAAAAAAAGAAAAGAATGGGGACCGGAGGTCAACAGGTCTTATTTAGGGGTGTCGCTATCCAGAGGTTCCACTGTACTTTCTTTCCCTCTTAACCACAGGAGGTTTGACTAGTTTTGTTCAAATAAACCCAACATTTTTCTGCTCCTGTGTAATGAGCTTATATTCTGCAATCGTTATATATGGTTTTCTCAAAGTGCCATTCCTTCTGCCTCACTCACCTGCAAGTTATATAAGACCCTAGCCAAGTTGAGAAGAAAGTCAGGGTCCTCAGGCACAATGCTCAAGGCTTTGCGGAAGCACTCAATGGATTTCTGTGTGTCGCCTTTGATCCGCCAAAAATTGCCAATCAAATTGTAGATATGAGAAGATTTTTCAGACTGAAAAATTAAGATAACAGAAAAAAACAAATTAGGAAAATTAGAAAATCAAGATTAAAAATTGAAAAGTCAAAACAACAAAGACAAGATATGATGATAATCTGGTAATGATTTAAAATGATAAGTATGCACACAAGTGTTTGAGTCTATTGGCTTATTCCAAGGAGGTCTCATCAAAGTCGACACTATGACATTATTTTTGTAAATTTGCTGCGGCCATTTAGTCTCACCAAAATTTTCTTCGACAACGAATAACACTAGCGAATTAAAAGACAGCCTCTCTCTCTCTCCAATCAATTGAACATTACCAACTTTGGGTTCTTTCTGATCTCTTTTCAGATGGGCAGGATAATGGGGGAAACTTTTTGAGGAAGTGGGAGGCGCTTATCCACCATTTTCTTACACCTAGCTCACTTCAAGCTTGTAGTAAACACTCGTCAATCAAACCGTCTTGGCTTGCTCTATTTCATTTGAGTCGTGGGACGCATTAGCTCAGGTGGTAGAGCATCAGACTGTTGTGCTTAAGGTCCCAGGTTTGATCCCCATTCAAGGGCAGATTTTTTTTCCAAGGCCGGAAAACCCCACTGTCGACCCAGCAGTAAAACGGGTGCCTGGCCCTCTACATAGCAGTGTCCTTGTCACACAAACATGTTGTAACACGCCTAACAGGCACTTGTCTTGTCCTAGGTGTTTCAATGTTTGCTGTTGGTCGTGGGAAGTAAAAAGTGTGAAGCGCGATGAGCCCAATTCATGGATAGCAGCGCTATATAAGCTTCCGCTTTTTTTTATCAAGGTCTCACCATAGGGTCCCCCCGCGTAAAGATGTCTTGCTTGGCCTTCCGAAGTCTGCTCTCCAGCTGGGCAATGTCTACGTCGGTCGTCTTGCCGAATCCTTTGAACACCATGGCCACGTCGGGCTCTGGGACGTGCATGTGCTGGTGCCGTTGTGATATGCCTATACAATAACAAACAAACATACAGGAATACTGATGTTCTTAATAACAATAATGATAATACAAAAATAAAACATTCGCACAATTAAGATAACATGAACACTAAACATCCAACATTCTAGATTATACCCCTCAGATTACCACCTCTAAAGAACACTTTAAAAGGCATCTTAAAGTTAAAGTTAAAATTCAAATTGCAGGTTTATATAGAGCTGATAACCACAATTTGTGCTCATCAGTTTACTTCTCCCGGCCAGCAGCAATCATTTAAACATATAGGACAAGACAAAGACACTGCTGTATGGAGCGCCAGGTACCAAATTTACTGCTGGGTTGACAGAGGGTTTTCTGGTCCCTAAAAAAATTATGCCTCTAAAGGGGATTGAACCCAGGACCTTCAGCACAACTGTCTGATGCTCTACCAATTAAACCCTTAAGCCCTGCATCTAAGAGGACAAAGCTTTTACGCAGACAATGCAAAAAGTCAAAAATTTCTGTCAAGTTCTTTAAATAATACTTCCTTGTGCAGCCTCAGCAAAAAAAAGCATTAATTTTCATGGGCACTACTTTGAATCATAGAGGAAGATGAAAAAAACAGTCCGTAGAGTAAAAACTAAAATGTGATGTAATAATTCACACATTTAAAGTTATGGCAAGTTTCACCATAATCTTAGATCATTGCTCGTTTATATTAAATTCAATTTAAAGATATGAAAAGTGTGACATAATTTGGCCTACATAACATCAGTATCAAACCAATAACCTTTATCATCATGCTGAAATATGAGAGGAAATAGGACATATATATAATTTGTTACAAATTATAAAGGAAAAATAAATAACTGTCATATAGTTTACTTACCTTTTAAATGATCGTACTGTGAACTATTTACGGGTTTACCACATGTCAATGTTGCAGGCTTTTTCATGGGTTTCGAGTTTCTGAAAAATTGAAAAGAAGTATCATCAAATGGTAAATTAAATGCCAAATACTTCAATATGAGAATTGTTCCTTTTTTAAATGCAAAAAATCAGACAACCCCATATCATGCAGCCCACAGAAAAAGAGGCCATGGAAGGATGTTGGTAGCTCGGTCCCTCTTTAACCCTTTCAATGCTAAGGACACTAAAATCTTCAAGATTTGCTGGTTCTTATACCGGATAAATTCAGGCTTTTGGCATTTGTCAGTTCTCTCATATCTGATTTATCTGGTATAAGAACCCGTACATTTTCAAGATTTTGCATATTTCATTTGGGACGGGATCAGGCCTTGCTGTGAAAGGCCATACCAAAGGCAGAGGCCTCTTGACAAATTTGTGATTGAAATACAATGGTACCCCTGGATAGCATTGAATAATGAAAACCCCTGGATAAGACCTTTAGACATCCGGTCCCGATTTAAAAAAAAAAAAAAATTATTAGTAAGCATTGAAAACCCTTGGATAACGACATAAATTTCTGGTTCCGGGCGATGTCGTTATCCAGGGGTTCCACTGTAATAATTCCCATTTTGAAGTTGCTGCAGTGTTAATTGGATACCTGCAATATTTTTTTATTGTGAAATTTTAAAAATTTTGGTTGAACAGTTTAGCGTGTAAAGTCAGTTACATGGCATCTTTTAAATAATCTTTTTTCATAATCATGAAAACAACAAAACTCCCTTCTTTTTGCTCACACCTGCAGACTTTATTAATGGACCAATTTTTATCGTTAATGGCTCAGACTATTTGTCTCCATCAAACTTAGTTCCCAGGAATGTGTATTAATAGAATAAATAAGTGTCTGTGTGAATCAAATTTGTTTTTAGCTCGCACCAAAATCCCCTTCATGTTTTTAATAGTATATTGAAGCCCTCTAGACATCCTTCACCGGTCCTCATTAGTGCAAAGACAAAAGATGCTTTTTTTCCACACAAAATCACAGGTAAATTTTACTTATGCATGTATAATAATAATAATTACAACAATAATAATAATAATAGTAATGATAAGAAAAGAACAATAGAAATGAAAGAAACACTCACTTTGGAACGTTTAGGTCTCTTTTATGAAAATCTTTGGTTTTATGCTCCTCTTTAATTTTATCAACTTTTTTACTGTTCACATTCTTCACTTCGTTTTTATCTAATGACGACGAGACACAGTTTTTATTATTTTTGCCTTCATTTTGGCAGTAAATTTGTTTATTTTTGGCTACTTCTGAATCTCCCATGACAATCCACTCAGTTCCTCCTTCCTGACCAGAGAACACCTTGTTAGAAAGAATACCCATCATCCTCTCTTCCGCTGAGATTTCATTGAAAAGAGAATCGGATTCGCTGTTTTCAGACTGTAACTTTCCATCGTATAATTTGCTACTGTTGCTCGTGGTTGCATTATTATTGGTGCTGCTACCATTCCCAGCTTTAGAAGAAGCATGTCCCACTGTTCCTGAAATAAACAGACAACAAACATATAAAACCAAAAAAAAATACAACTACCTCAATCCCCCACAGTCTTATATGAAATTAAAATAAAATTTCTTCTAATGATAATCAGGAACAATCTTTCCAAAAATGAAGAGCGAAAAGGTATATATGATGTAACAGTAACAGTTTCCAAGAAAACGGATGACAAAACAAAAATTGGATGTTTCGAGTAAATGGCCCTTCATCAACAAAACATTAAAAGATAACAATAGATAACCATAGAGGACACAAAAAGCACTGCTTTGATCACTTTGGTACAACCATGCGTGGTTCAAGCTCCAGAATGATCGAGAGGCACACTTACAACAATCAAGTAAGTTGGAGAGACAATGCGAAAGAAGGACTGGGGGTGGTAAGGTGGCAGTGAGTGTTGTTTAACAGGGGATGTATTGGACTTGACTGTTTTTACCTCCCATTTTTTTATGGATGGCTCTATTAATCTTGAGCAAAACGTTTTTTCTGAAAGAATTCATAATATAAAGTGGTATTATTTTAAACCAAAAGAAGCTAAACCGATAAATACAATAAAACGAAAAGAAATTGAAAAGTTGTACAAGTTTCTTCTTTGTCTTTGTAATCTTACGTACGATGAACCAAAATGCTTCTAAGCACAACTGACTTTAAACCTAAAACAACTTGAGAGCTTTTTCCCTTTTTTTTTGTATCGTTCTCTACCTTCTTACTTCTTTGTCATGTTTTATCCTTGCCCTCTACCCTTATGCAATCAACCACTTCTTCTCCAGTTTTACATATCCACCAATCTTGCCAATGAACCCCCTCCCCCCCCCTATCTTCTCCACTTGGGCCTGACCAACACCGGAAATCGTGCACATGGCGAAAAGGGAAGGAGAGAGAGGTGGGGTTACAGAAGGCTCATGAAGAAACTAAGTTTGGTCCAACTACCAAGAAGATGAAATCATGCCAGGGCAATGAACGGGCCATTGTTAAGACCAGTTAAATTTGCAAATTCCTGACATAGTTGCCGCCCTTGAAAAATACTGCAAAAATAGCACTTACTCTAGACCAAAATGCCTTAAACGTAATTCTAGAGTACAATTAAATCATATTAGCTTTAAAATCACACGAAAAAATACACATTAGAGTATCTAAACGGTTGAACAGACTAATAAAGTCACCAAATTTCCAACCTAAATGTCTAATTTCTGTCCCTGTTCATAGATATAATGAATATAAAAAGTTTTTTAGAGGCAGGCCAAAAGAACCAAGGCCTCTCCTGGTTACTGTGTATTTTGAAATAGAAAAATAATAATGATTACCACTCTATGGATAGGATGCTGGGGCTATTACAGATTTCTTTCTCATCCCATAGAAATGGGTTGCTAACAAGGCAAGGAATAACAGGCACAAGGTAATTAGCAACTTCTCTTTAAAATAGGATGTCTGCTTCCACCATTATGTTTCACCAAAACATTCACATATTTGTTTAATATTGTATGTAGTCTGGTAGCTGCTGAAAATGTGATCCTATTCTACTGAATAGGCAGCATATCATTCATTGACATGGACAGTATCTATTTTATACCTACTTGGATCAGGTGAGGTAGTCTTATTGGAGTAGGTCTAAATATTTTTCCTCATAGGAAAACTCTAGATAATCTAGTATAAGTGTTATTGGCAGGAACACGGCTATCTGGGCTCACTACCAACAGCCACTGTGCCTCCCTCAAAGTCAAGTCAAAAGAGAGAGGCAATATCCACATCAAATGTAGGCACAGTAGAGAATGAAGTCTCCCATGTAAATAAAATTGCCATTAACAAACAACTGGTTACAGGGTAATGATTCTGGCTAGTCTATCTCTATATAGAGTCTAGACTTCAGACACAGTGATAGTGACGACTTTATTGGATGTATTGCCTCTCATTTCTGATAAACCATATTAGGTCACTTTTCCCTAAATTAGTGTGTAAGCAAACAAGGTGCTGGTGATCGAAAAGTTACCTTTCACTTAGACTTAGACTTTACATCATCTTCTAGTTCTAGCTAAGGCATTTATTTTGTGATGACTTGTGAAATTTGAAACTGAAACTGAAGAAGTCTGTCTATATCTAACTTCTAGATAATGCCTTAAGTATTGGTGAAATAGACGTCAAATTTGAGAAAACTTGACACATGGAGAAGGGTTTAATAAGGAAAAATCAATGTAAAGTCAAACAAAAAAACAAACTAAATAGAATGAAGACCAGTCTCATGTCATACCAGACGACAAATTGAGTCTCCAGTGCTGAGATGAACTGGATCTTCCGTTACCGTTGCTGTTGACGATATGCATGGATATAATGTACAATGCCATGTACGTCGCACATGGCACGTCTGCAGCCATATTTACACCGCTAAGCAAAATATCCAATTTGATTCATAAAAAAAAAACCTTCAGTTGAGCGTGGAGAGAGCAAGGCAGCAAAGTGTTGTCTGACAACTGACAACATCAACAATTTCTTCTTACTTCCTGTTCTCATCAAAATGGTGGATTAAATGCCCGAGTTCCGTTTCGTGTAACGAAATTCTGCGGGCGTTCGAGTTTTCTAACCCAATATCAGTCTGCTATCTATGTACTATCTAGCTACTGCTATCCTACTACTATCTTATCTAGTGATTGTAGTCGAGACCCTTGTTAGAACCAAAATTGTCCAAACACTCAAACCTCGTTACACTGCCACCCGTTGTACCGCCAGCTTTTCACCGAGGGACCGATCGGCCACTTTATATTGTCAAAAGTCGAATGAACTATCTATAGATATCCACACTGTCTCTTATATATATCTAATAACCTCATTACACCGCCATTCGCCAACGCATTATTTGCAACATTTTGTATAGTTAATATTTCCTAGTTATACCGCCGACTAAACCTTTTGTCCCTTCCCTACTAAACTTCAACAGACAAAAAAACCCTAAAATGAACGCTTAACCCTTTCAATGCTTAAGACACCAAAATCTTCAAGATTCGCCTGTTATACCAGATAAATCAGATTTCAGTGAACTGAATTTCAGGCTTTTGGCATATTATCAGTTCACTGAAATCTGATTTATATGGTGTAAGAATACTTACATTTTCAAGATTTTACATATTTCAATTGGGTTTATATTCAGACTCGCTGTGGAAGGGTTAACACTTTGATCTCTTCGTCGATGAGTTTGCTTAACTATGTCAGCCCAAGTCTTTATGTAGTATAACATTATGTCAACTGTCCACGAGAGAAATGTTTTAGCAGAAGAAGAAATGGAAACTTAGAGGAAGGCATTGGAGAGGTATTTTCTTGTGTCACAACACGCAGCTAAGTTTTTACTTGTTTGTTTGTTTATTTTGTTATTTTGTTGTTTCGCTTGTCTTGATAAAGACCTTTGGTCGAAACGTCGCTTGTTTTGTCTTTGTCATAATATACTGGCCTATCAATCACTCCCTTTGTTTCACCTTTGGAGAGGAGAGGGTTGAGAGCGAGCCGGAAAAAAAAACCTGAATATTTGAAGATAGGAGACAGCCGAAACCACCCATACTGTTTAGAAGGGTACCATTGCCAGAATCGGGAGAGTTTAAATACCTTGAATCAAAGGTGATTGGAAATGGAAACCCCGGTGCCGAGGTGAAGAAAGGGATGTAGGCTGGTTGAAATAGCTGGAGAAGGTTGACTGGACTCTATTGCGACAAGAAAGTAGATATCACACTCTAAGCGAAAAGACAACTTTATAGGGCTAAGATAGCAGTTCGCCTTGTATGGTATAACTATAACGACAGGGTACCGTAATGTGGGGAGCAAGCACTGGAAATCACAAGAAATGAATCAAACTTGTGATAATATGCAGTGTAGAAACGAGACACCGCCAAAGAAAGCAGAGAAATTGAGAAGCAGAAATACACAAAATTGACCAGAGTGGAGTTCGAACCCCGGACCCGGCTACGTCACCCATCGCCTGGCCGGCAGTACGAGTGGCATTTTCTCATTGTCGTTTCATTTAATTCTCACAAAATTCATGGTTCAGATTTTTTAGAATATATAATAAATTAGGAATTCTTTTATTCACTCACCAAAGATGGGAACATTTTAACTCTGCACGTTTTCCTATTTGTTAAAGTTTTGACTCCTACCTTCCATCAGGTAAAAATGTACAAATTCCAACAATATGTGTTTATTCCAGAGGCCTGTGCTATTATTTTCATT
>JAUEKZ010180226.1:0-13760 GCA_031471865.1 Melibe leonina | reverse complement strand
TTATCGGATTCCAGCACGATCGGATTCTAGCACGATTTTTGGCTACTCCCGGGACCGTGCTAGAATCCGGCGAGCACGGTATCAACATGATGGAATCACCTGTCTCAATTACCAAAATTCCTTTTCAGAAAATTAAACATATTATTAGCATTCCGCTCATTTTTCAGCTAACCTGCATTTGCCAATGATCCAGATTTGGCTCCTTCTTCATTGACAGCTGTTGCTATGGTAACGGCAGCCTGAGCGAATGATGGGTGTTTTTGCAACAAGCTGGAGGTTTTAAAAATATAACAATTACAACATGAAAATCTAAACTAATATGGAACTTAAATACCTAGCACACAGTGTATGTATGCTCAATAAAAAATAGCCCTTGGCAAACCTATATATAGCTTTGACCAATAATATGGACTGGAAAAAAAAAATATGATTAATCTGTGCAGCCTACAATTTGTCTGTAAAAGAGAAAATTTTGTTTAAAGGATTTATCTTTGTATCCGACAGAATTGATCCCTTTTACAAGTCAAATGATAATCAGATAATGACAATTCTGGATATGGGCAATCCCTAACAACCAGAAAATTTATGTTGGCACAATAAGGCATAAAACTTTGTAGATTATGAAGCCAAAGAATAATTAATCACATTTTTTAAAATGCATTAAACCAAAAGAAATACAAGTTTTACTGATGTCAATGAATAAAATAAATACAAACTTTTATTGACAAAAGATAAACAAATTATGACCAAAACGTCTCAGTTTGACAAAGAAGCAAAAGTATCTCACTGACCTGTCAATGTTGTTGGGGTGTACCAAGACTGTTAGAAGTTCTGGCTTCAAAAGCATTGCTGATCAGGAAAAATGATAAAGATTAAAATCTTAATAAATAACAGATAATTTAAGACAAGACAATTTAAAGCTTATCCTCCCCCTCCTCAGTTCTCACATAGCATGAGGTAAATAAACAAATTGATATTATAAAAAACAAAAACAAAGTGGTAAACAAAAATAAACTAAAAATTAAAATACAAGACGAAAATTGGATTATTATTATTATACATATAAAATAAAACCAACCAAAAACACCTACACAAAACAGATGGATCTTTATCCAAGCCTGGTGTGGTAGCAATGATGTTTTCTACAGTGTCAGTATCAGTCAACATTTTCTCAACCTAAAGAAAGAAGATTAACTTTCATACAAATTGCTATAAAAAAACATGTTATGATGAAGGCATAGATGACTTTGACGCTCAAATTTGTTTCAACACCATTACCATTTAATTGAATGTCTTTACTTAGACTCAACTGTTGAAGAGGAATATTGGCAAACCCCAAATACCAACGAGATATGGCAATCAACAAATGTCTTCATGCCAACCCCACCTCTATTTCTATCCATTTCTTTAAGTCGCACTTCTTTCTTCAGCACTGTTAGTTAACTCAGCACATCAAACAAACGGATTGGTGATAAAATCCAATTTATCATCTTTTTGCCTAAAATCATATTTTTGTTCATATAAATATAATAAGAATTGATGAAGAAGCAATAACAAACAAAAATTAAAACAAGTCTCATCAAACTCGAATTCTGTTGACTTGATCCTTTCATTTATAACTTTACAAAGCGTTTTGTAGTATGTATTTTTTAAAACTAATTTCACAATATTTTGCTACTAATTTTAACTTGGGAATGAAGACATGACCCTGTTGTGCCTGATACTGATTCCATCGGAGAAAAAATCTTAAACTTTTGACGTACAATGTTCTTGTAATCGTCATTCATCAGAGCTGACTGGATTGCCATTAGAACTTCACTCTTGTGGGCAGCACCTATACTTGTCTCTGAGAAGAAAGATAGAACAAATGATAGCAGATACAATCAAGCAAATGTTTTGAATTAACTTTTGAATCTTAAGCAGTCAATTTTACAAAGAAAGCAGTCAGCATTTAATTTTTCAAGAATTCACAGATGAATCAGTCCCTGAAAAAATATTTTTATAAGATTTATAGGATAATAAAGATAAAAAATAAAGAGAATATAGCCATACCGTCATTGATCTCGTGATTTGAAGTTTTTGAATTCAATCGCGGTACAATGTAAAGAGTAGAGTGGTTCTGTAATGAATAGGTTGACATCTTGCTGTCAGGATTTAAGACCTGCCCAGCATATAAAATATCTGAAAAAAAATTTCAATGGTTAATAAAATCACATTTCATCTTTCTGATTCCCTTCACATTTTTACGAGAGCATACAAATCTTTTTTTTTTTTTTTGGCAGATGCTTCTCCTCTGACCTCTGGTGACTAGCGATCATGCTACTCACCCGACAACAGGCAGGACCAAGTCTGAGCTAATAGTACAGCCATGTGTGTATGCTCGGTAAGGGAGCACTGGAAAAAGTAATTTGTTTGTTTATTGGGAGTATTAGGGCTCTTACAACTGCTACGATCATTTCAGTGGCCTGGGGTGGGCTAGATGATAGGCTAACGAAAAGAACAGCCAGACTTGGACCCTGACAACGACATTTCACCGAGAAATTTCGAATTTAAAAAATAATTTCTAAAAAAAGACAATGAGAGGATTTCAAAGTAGAGAAGAACATACAAACATGTGATGACCACAACCCACATAATGCATTATTGGCCAGGGACTGATTTGCCTGATTTTAGATGTGAGACAAATTTAGCAAATATAAGTGAAAATCAGTCTGATCAGTTTCAAGGGTGGGGATCTATATAAAAAAATGACACTTTTAGCTGACTATGAGGCTTCAAAGAGAGTATCATCATTGACGATCTACAAAGAAAACAAGTAGGTACCCTGGTGTAGTGAGAATGTCTAATTTCCATAATGTGTTAGTTGGCAAGCGTGCCTATTACTATATACTACAGGCATGACATAGCAAGGAGTAATAACATTAATATGTAATGTCTTTTATTGGAGATTAAGATTCGCAAGAATTTAGAAATGACAAATATTTGGGCGTAATTGCATGCATGTGTGTATGTTTCTAAATTATTCTCTCTCTCTTTTTTTTTCTTCTCTTGTCTCTGAGTCTGTTTTTCTTTCCTCACCTCTTACTTTGTGAGAGTGTGTGACTCTTTTTACTTCTCTCTCTCTATGTGAGTGAATGAGAGAGAAAGAGTGAGTGTGTCAGTGTGTATATGTTTCTCCTTTTTTCCTCTCTATCCTAGGTGGGTGTCTCTCTATGCATTCATGTTTCTTTCTCACTCCATCCATCAATCCATCAATCTCTTTCTCCCCTCCACACACGCTGTACAAGCAAAAGCCAGTCCTTGCCAAATAACGCAGTCTGTCCGCAAGCTATCAAAAGCGGCGTGAAGGCAGTCCAAAGAGAGAGGGGAAAGTTTGACTCCCTGAACCGCAATAACTCTCTCATTCCCAAATGGGTGAGAATATTCACTCCAGTATATAGTATTTTCACAGTAAAAACTGAATAATGGATACTTATAAAAATGTGGTAAGGGTAGTAACACCTCAAGAAAACAAGACCTGGTTCTGCCAAGATAGTTGCTAGTCTATGTATCTACCATAACGAAAAAATACACGTCTCACCAAACTCGAATTCCGTTGACTCGATCCTTTCACTTATAATTTTACTGAGAGAACTTATGAGGCCATCCGAGTCATTCACTGTTATTTGGAATCTGGACTTTTTAGACGGAAGCCTCGAACACACGTTGTATGTTGATGTCGTCATATTCTCTGGGAAATAATTTGCCTCCCTAAATAGGAAGACACTAGAGATAGGTCTAATCAATTTTTTTTAAAAATCCGTTTGTTTATAAAATGCAGAGACAAAAGGCAATTTTGTTATAGCGATAGGTGAGACATTAGCAGGACGAGCGAGGAACGTTCGGTAACTCTTATTTCCTGTGAACACTGAACTCCATCGTTGGTCAAAACATTCGTCTTTTAACTTTAAAATAAACACGGTGGGTGTCAAGTGTCTAAACCCTCTTTTTTAAAATATTATCTTTCTTTCTAAAATCATACTTCCTCACTGATTTTGTTTTGATTCCTCTAAACGTTTTGTATTTCGAATTCAATTAGTCTTATTTCATTATGATAAATTTTCGCTAAAAGCCACTAATGGGACACTCTAGAACTAGACCTACTTAGGCCTATTAAACGACATGTTAGCTTTTCTTTCATCCAATCAAAACTCACGTCACACTATTTGTTATTGTTCTAGCTGGGCCGATGTGATACGAGGATCGAGAATCGAATTTCAATGGTGGATGAATAACCAATACAGTGACTAGTTCTAGATCTTTATTAAGCTCGACTAGTCTTCAAAACTTAGCTCTGCGGACTTTTCATCATTTAACCGACCCAAGACAGTGTTAGATGATTGAGTAGTCTTGATAGACAGTCTCAAGTCCTCTTACAAATCCCCTTATAGATCTAGATAGAGGTCTATCTAAGAGGTTCCTGAATCATCAAAGTTTGTCATTTTTATTCGGTGTCCCTTTAGTCTAGTCTAATAGCTGAATGATATTATCTCTGATTGGGGGTGTGTTCACGGATTGCGCAGGGTCAGCCTAGATCTACAAACAAGCAAAGCACTTTGACACGGCAAGGAGGGGCAGGGATAACTTGGAAGAGTATTTTTTACCCCTGTGGTGGTTAGCTCGTTGTTCACCAACAAGGCATGAGCTAGTCTAGTCACCCTTAGTCTGTCCCAAACAGCCAATTCTATATCTATTAAAGAGACTATTTCTGTGTGTTTCACGGTGCTGCCTCCTGGTCGCTACAGGTAGATTTAGATATTGAAACTTTATGTAAACAATCCTTATATCTATATATACCGCCCCAGTGCAAGAACGTATAACATTTCAGAAAATTGCTCTTGGAGAGGAGCAATATTCAAGAAGTTAACACCAAACATCTTTCGGTTTTGCCACCTTTCAATTATTGTTCGTCCTCTCTCATGACGGCACAAGGGGGGGGGGGGGGGTCAAGGAAACTTTCGTGCTCCACCAACAGATTGTGCTATTGAATGTCAACACTTGGGCGTTTGCGAAATTTAGACGACACTCCACCCTCTGAGGTTTTTAAACAAAATAAAAAATCTTGAATAAATTTGCTTGTTTTTTGTCGTTAAGGTTTAGAGTCTAGTACATCTATGTAAACGTTCAGGCTGATGACTGTTGATGAGCTCTGATGAAGTCCTTTTCATGCTGATTGTGACATAAATCTCGAGGGGTTTGTTGTGACTACGATTCAATTCAAGGGAGTGCCATTCCACCCCAGCCCAAGATTTCAGGTGCTGATTGACCTCAGCAGAGTATTGTTAAAAATGGAGCGATGGTGTTTCAAATCATATTGTATAGCTTTCTAGCTTATTAAGTTGTTGCTTTTATGTTTTTTGGGCCATATTAGAAGGCTGTCATTATTCTAACCTAGTTGTGAATAAGAAAATTTCTTATTCTGACTCAAACAGTGAATTGCACGTAAATTTCTTATTCCCCGTGCCTCTCAAGGAGGTAGGGTAGGGATTTGAATTTTTGCGAGATCCATAGAAGCACTGTAAGTGTTTCTAAAACACACAGGCTAGAAGCACTTTTACGGGTTGCTTGACCCATAGGCTTCAAGCATGTAAGTGCCCCACAACCTAAAAACACATATTATTTCTAGATGGGTTATATTGGTTATCATAAATGTTGTTTTGTATGTGGAAAAATGGGGTGCTTCAGTTGATTTTCTTAAAAAATATGAGAAAGCAGGTTAGGGAATCATATGACGTCAATCATTCCTCTATTAAGCATGATTTTCATTGGCTGTTATTCATAATGGCTACACTTATTCTAGTAATTCTTCCCGGGGTCCTTGCAGTAATTTGAATTTGTTTTTCATAGAGATTAGTAGAGTTTTTGTTTTTTTAAATTATTGGCAAAATATTATTGAAAAACAAAATATCTCCTCTGTCCTTACCAAGTCCATACTCGTTACTCAGTATGTAATTTTCTGATGTTAACAAAATAAATTTCTAATAGAAACAGGCTACAAAAAATACAATATGGAAAAAATCATAGGTAGTTTACATTTAATCAGCATAGTATTTGGCCAGAATCTGACCAGGTATGGTCGGGCTAACCATAGAGGTCTGAGAAGCCCAACCATGCTAAACTCTGAACCATCCAACCACCCTAAAAAAGTTGATATTATGAATAATTTTAGCATTTATTTTTGTCAATTTCATGTATGGCTGGCTTTTCATATGTATAAGGATATGTTAGATAGTACATGCCTCTTTTCATTTAATTTGAAGAGAAACTCTCTTCTGTAAAGTAAGTGGTTTTTTTTTGTTTTTTCTGATATGGCACACTGCAAAATTAGTCCTTTCATAAAACCAACTAGTCTCTTTTCTTCTCTTAAAGCCCCCTTTTAATAATTTCTATTTTTACTTATGTTTTTTCTCCAGTATTCATGACCAAGAAGTATGAAACCGTCATTGCAGTACAGGACTTACGGCCGTAAAACTGTATTGTCTAAACAGAATAATGACTTTGACCAGGTTTTTAAAAATGGAGCAACTGGAGATAGTGTCGGCAACTCTCCTTTCAGTTCATCTGATTCCTCAGCTTGCAAAAGTATTGATGTCTCTGATCATGCAGAGCACTATAACTTCAGAAAGAACAGTACAGGGTAGGTTTGGTTAAAAACGATTTTATGGGGAAAGGAAGTAATTATAATCTATCTATAAAAACTTAAGAAGGGCATTCCTCGTTACCCCCCCGTCATTTTTTTTTCATACGACTGCATAGGTAAATGAGTCTCAACCCACTGGTAACGGGTTCAAGTCCAACTCCATCCCAACTTCTTTTTTTTTTCTGTGAAATGTCCACACCCCCGTTCCATTCATGGAAAGAGTAGTGTTGCTAGTATAATAATAATGATAATATCTGCTATTTTGAATGCATGCTCAACTTTCATGTCTGCTCTACTCAAATCAATGGTAGATTGATTTAGATTTATTGATTGCATAAACTCAATATATGATTTTTGTTATTTTTAAAACCTAATCTGGAGCTCAGGGATCCTATAGATACATATTTCAGCCTCTCCTTTTTTCCCCAGAAAACACAGTGACAGTGTTTCAGGTTTTTTTAACGAGTCTTCAAATGACAGAAATAATATGGTAAGGACTCTTTTTTGGAAGTAAAGAATCACAAAAAATATAAGAAGACACATAAAAAAGAATAAGTAATTGATTGAAGATTGAAGTTTAGTGAGTCAATGTAAGTTTTGGCTTGATTATTGTGTCAATCTCTATTTAAGGCTTAATCATCAGCTTTGAATGAAAGGAAATTAAGATTTGATTAAGACATATAATATATAAGTATGTTAAGTTTGTTTTATTTTATTTTATTTTATTTCTTCCAAAGATGGATTCATTTTTTTTCTTCTGGATTTTGTGGTATCTTATGTTATTTTCTGGTAAATATGGTTGCAACCTTTTATTTGTGTGTGTGTGATGTGAAACTGTCAGTTTCATAGAGTTACAAGATGTACAGTTAATTGTTTAATGTTAATGAATCACTAAGACATCTTTCTCTGTTTTTTGTTTGTTTTTTTCTAAAAATAACCCCAGAGAACACCACTTCAGGCTACGACCAAACGAACATCTCAAAGGGAGAGAAAAAAAGAGAAATGCACTTCAAAGACCATGAAAGGACGCAATTTGAAGGCAGATTTAATAGATAAAGAAAATAGTCATGATGAAAATATTCCAGACTATGATGCAATAGCTGAAGATTCTTTCATTGTCGAATCAGAAAATGATGCAAAGGTGACGAAATGCAGCACCCCTGTTACTTGCTCTTTTCATTCACTTGATTTAATGAATGACTCGGAAAAAATGCCTACACCAATTTTTCGAGTTCTTCGATCATCCAAACTACTTGTCAATGATGAGGATTGCACTGGCCAGCATTGGGATGAGTCAGCTGTGACACAAGTCGGCAATGAATGTGAAGCCTCTTTTGTAACGAGAAGACGGTCTTCAAGACTTTCTAGTAAAACCGTTCAAGCTAGAAAGATCTTAATTGATAAAGACTGTATTGATAAGAATGTATTTTGTTCTCCTTTCTTAAACAACTCTACACATCACATTTCTTTTGATGGTTGCGAATCAAATTTATACTCTTTGAGAGACTCTCATGAGGACCTTTTGAGGAGTATTGGAGAAAATATAAACAGTTTTGCCAAGATCAACTTAAGTTTAGATACTGAGGAAGTGGCAAAAACGGCATCTCCACCACAAGATCCACATCACAGCCCTGTGTTTGATGCGTCTGCTGACCTGTTTGAATCCAATGGACGTACTGACTCAAAAAATGATCTGGAAGGTTTATCATGTATTTGTGAGGAAGACGAAGAATCAAATTCATTTGATATTAAGGAAGATTCTGTCGTGGAAGTCAACTCTCTATGTTCTAGATCTGTTGACCAAAAGCACGCATCTGATTCATTTTATGTAAGTATACCTCTCTTTGTTAACCTCGATGCTCAGGTTATTTCCTAAGCTGCTAACTTTAAATAAATATCAACATTTTCAAGATTTGCATGTTCTTATTCCTGATAAATATATAACATTTCTGTGGACTGACATATATGTGCCCAAAGCCTGAATATTTGGGGGTTCAGAAGTTGCATGCAAAGTTTGATGATCATGGGCATTGCGAATTTTGATAATTATTTAATTTAAAATCAAATAAAACAAGGTTTGAAGGCAGGATTTCTATTTGGATTTTATCCCGACTATTTCATTTCAAAAAGGAGGCAATCTTTGACAATGATTTTAAAATCAGTTTATTAGTGATGTTGTTTCTCGTTGCTTAGTCTTCATCCAAGATTTCTTTCCATCCACAGGACCGACTTGTCACTCGGTCCATCTGTGAGCATCAAACTCAGTCTGCCGAGGAGAAACTATTGACCATTTGTGAACAAGAGAAGTGTATTTCCTTTTCATCTTGTATACCATCCAGGTAGACATACCATTCGTTTTTTGTGTTTGTTGTTTTGTGGGCAGGAGGGGGGGTGGGGAGAGATTTCTGCAGTAACACTCAGTTTCAAGGTTTGATTTGGCATGCGCATATATATTTCCCTACTTGTAACGACAAACACAAAAATTCATCAGAGAAATCTCAGGATCAAGATTTATAGCAATCAACCAACTGCTGATATTATATTAAACGAAAATAAAGGTTAATTCAATTGCTAAATTTGAAACTTCATCTGCTAGGAAAATCCTCCATACGTAGGATGCACTTTTACAAAAAGAATCTTTGCTAATTTTATGTGGTTTTTAGGACTAATATTTTTCTTGGGTTTTCAACTGTTATTTATAATCAAAAACTGTATAGATGTCTAGTCTTATTGTTTACTTGACTAACTTCCTTGCCCTCCCTCTCTTTCTCTCCTATTTCCGACAGCAATGTTATCTCTGTCTCTCTCTTTCTCCCTCCCTCTATCTCGTTTTCTCTCTCTCACTCTCTATCTATCTCTCTCTTTCTAGATATTTAATTTGTACATCAAAAGAATTATTTTATGCTATTTCCAATTAACAACTTTTAATCAAAATTTCCTTTCTGGTGAGTCAATGCAACACTCAATTTTGTCCTATACAATCAACAGGATGATGGCTAAGTGTGTCAAGATTGGTGAGGGAGTTTATGGGGAAGTCTTCAGATCTTTTTCTAGAGACAAAAATGTTGCAATAAAGGTATGAAGATTCCACTATTTTTGTCATTGCCAAGTACTTGTGTTTATTTAGTTCATTTCTTGTAAGAAAGGAAAACATGGTGCTGTGTTTCTTCCTCACTGTTCAAAACGTAAACGTTATCAAAGTAATAAAACCATTAACAATGAGCATTGTTCTTATAGCTCGTCATTGTCCTCCAATTATGAGTAGTTTTAGATTGATTCGCATCATTTGTAATCATCGCAACCTGTCTCAAAAACACAAAGTAACAAAACAAGGCGGCGCGTCTGTCGCAACCTTAATTTTAAGAGTGGCGGACAGGTAGCCGACGATGATCAAGGGAAAACGCAAGTCGGGGCCTTTTACTATAGGCCTTTCCTGTCTATCCTTCTCTCTCCATCGCTGACCATTTTGAGGAGTAGGCATTTCCTCCACCAGTAGCAGAATATTATTGTTAATTTCCCAAACACTCAAGCTAGTTTTAACTTCCCATAAGCTCAAGCTACCAGAATGAAACAGTCAGTATGACTAGGGATATTATCCAGCTATGTATGTACTAAAACGGTCAACATTACATAAGATTTTCCTGAAAATCTTGAATTAGCTAAAATATTCACCTTGGTATTAAGTGTGGATTTATAGTCCTGTCTAGACTAGTTCAATTGTTACCACTGTACCCGATGTCTTGTCTAGACTCCTGCAACAGCCATTTGAACTATTAGAATAGCTCAGTTACTACAAAATGATATATTTATGAAATCTGTCTTATGGACCAAAGCAATTTTAAAGGGTTTGTCATAAAAAGATTCCATGTATTTTGATGTGGCCAAGCTTGTGAAGTTAAGATTATGCCTTCAGATCTAAGGGAAACCACTGGAGAATTCTTTTAGCCTTTGTATATTTTTGCATTAAGCTGTTTAGTACGGTATGCTATGATTTCAATATAAGTCGAAGTATTGGAAGTTTCAGCTGAAGTTGGTTGCAGCATGTTAAGGGTTAAAATAGATTTCCACTTTCGACTTTGTAATTATTTTCAGATTATTCCCATAGAAGGCAATTTCAATGTAAACGACTGCCCTCAGAAGACGTATGATGAGATTTTGCCTGAAGCTGTCATTGCAAAGTAAATTTATTTAATTATTAAGTAGTTGTGAACACACAATCAAATTAGCTTTTATGAATTCTTTGATGGGGGTGGGGAAGATGTCTAAAATTTATAGATATCTCTTGTCTAAATCAAATGGAAGGAAATTTCAATTTATTTACTGTGGCTTACTTTTCTGTCAAAATTTGTTTTGAAACGAGGTATTAATGAACAATTCAAGAAGGTACTTAAATACAGTGTCCATTATTGTGATTATACTCATTCTTTTATTTTGCTGGTGCAAATCTCTTTTGTTTCAGGGAATTAAGTGATCTGGCAAGTGGCTCATTTAACATGAATTTCTGTCAAGTCAATCGGTAAGATACAAAGCATCATTACCTTTAAACTGTATTTTTGTGAATGATGTCGTGCTTTTAATAAAAAGTTTTAAGTGGAGGCTTATATAGCGCTGATATCCGCGAATTGTGCTCATCGCGCTTCACACTTTTTACTTCCCCTGGCCAACAGCAAATGTTGAAACACATTGGACAAGACAAGCGCCTGTTAAGCATGTTACAATATGTTTGTGTGACAAAGACATGCTGTATGGAGGGCCAAGTACCCTTTTTACTGCTAGGTCGACAGTGGGGTTTTCTGGTCCTGGAAAAAAATCCATCCCTGAAAGCGATCAAACCCAAGACCTTTAACACAACAGTCTGATGTTCTACCAATGGAGCTAATGTGTGTGATATTTCCCAATTTCAATCTCCTATCTAGAACTCATGAATCCTTTTTGGGTTGTTTGTTTTGGTCGTTTATTTCTATATGACTATCTTTTGCTAATAAGGGTGATTTAAAATACTTTGGTGGTATTTGAGTGACAGTTCCTCTTAAAAGCAAATAAGTGCACCCCTTTGAGTTTGTTTTCTAAGCCATAATGCACTTATTAGTGATAGTGCAGCTTTTTGTTTTGATTTAAAGTTTAATTTATGAATTGAATGAAGAGATAGGTCTCATATGATTATTCTCACAATTAAATCATGTCTCTCTCTCTCTCTCTCTCTCTCCCCAGCATATCTTGTGTTCAGGGCAGTTTTCCCTCCCCTTTGTTGAAACAATGGGATGATTATGCGCAGAGAAAATTGTCTGAAAATGATCGACCAGGTAAGTCATTTCATCCCATACCATTGTAGCTGATTATGCATGGTTGTCATTCTGAGGCTGTGAAAAGGAATGCTATTCTAGCTATTGCTGTTTCCATTGGTGTCTTTAATGTTGTGGGTAGAGTAGCTATCATATATTATGCACTTGCAATCAAGACCATTAATTAGGATATTTCTGTGTTAAGTCAAAGCAATGAGTTTGCATAAAATTATAAAAGAGCAATAAAGACTTTAATGATAATAATAATTATTACTATTGTCAAATTATAGTCATAATTATTGCTAGATGATATTTATTCTATGAATGGTAGAAAGACAATGCATCTCCATCTCCCATTTTTCTTTGAAGACTTTTAAAGTGTGTGATTCAAATGTAAGCAAATGAAGTGATGCTCACAAATGGTACAAAAAAAGGTGTGAATCTCAGTGTTTGCTGGTATGAAGCTGAGCCGAGCGCGGACCAGTCTTTTTTGGTTCTTGTTCTCCTCCCCTCTTCTCAACCCCCTTCCCCCCAACACACATACACAGACTTCCAGTCCAGTGCCAAACTAAAACTAACCGTTAGTTATTTTCCTAGCAATACCGGTCCAAGGGATTGCCAAAGGCAGTGAAGGTACCAGGTGTGAAACTACTCAGAGGCTGTTCAGCCGTCTTTAATCGCTGCATGGGCCTTAACCAGAGGAAGATGAACAATGGTCTGGTCTTTCTTAACCATAAGACTGAACAGGGACTGGTCCTTACGGTCCTTTACATGGCGTAACCGTAGACAGTTTAAAAACATCAGACCGCCCTGGCCAAGAGTAAAAAAATTTAAGACACATGGAAAGACTGCTCAAATCTCTTTACCTTTTTTTCTTTTCTTTTTTTGTAAGGCCCTATGTAAAACGGTGTTAAAAATTGTTGATATGCAAATTTCAATAATTTTTATCCCCAACAAAATAGATAATTCTGCTGACGTATTCTGATTGTCGCACCAGTATAATGTTACTATCATCATTATTTGATGAAAATTTCTTAAGTTTATTTTTCTTACAGATGTTTTTCCAGAGGACCAGCTCTTCATGGTGTTTGAGTTTGTAGATGGAGGCACTGCTCTTGAAAACTTTGAGGTCAGTCTGAGTATTTGTCCGTCTTTTGTGATCTCACTTCTCAATTGTGGGCAGTTGGCAATCATCTTTCTTAACTAGCCTATCATGTTACTTACCCCTGGGCGCTTATATGACCATAGCAGTTGCACGCACCCTAAAACTCTCAATAAACAAATAAACCCTTTAATGGATTCCAGATCACTGACATAGACTGGAATTTATGTTTTTTGGGGTCACCAGACTTAACCTTGCCAGCTTTTTAGTCATCAGGCATGTTGTTGTTCCATGTACCTAGACACTTTTTCATTATTTATACTTGTTTGTATACCGCAAGTACCCCAGAATTGTCCTTTATAATAATAATAATAATAATAATAATACAAAGTTTTTCTAACGCGCTTTACCCCGTTCACGACAAGCTCAAAGCGCAAATCTGGCATGGGTATCTCTCATGTTTTTAACTTTGTGAAGAGTGCCGAGAGTACATGTTTCACAAGATGATTGCGTTGCGGATTTGTACTTTTCAGTATCTATTCTAAGAATAGAGTTTAATTTATGATTGCATAAAAGCATGTTAAGCATCCAGAGATGCCAAAATTCCTATTTGAGAGGAAAAAATTCCTCTTTGTAGCAAAAAATTCCTCTTTCCTCTCATTGTCAAGAAATTCTGACGAGAAGTTACAGTTATGTT
>JAUEKZ010180204.1:0-10579 GCA_031471865.1 Melibe leonina | reverse complement strand
CCCCCCCCCGCCCGCCCCCCCCCCCCCCCCCAGAAACGGGGCTAACAAACAGACGAAAAAGAAGAATAAGAAGAAGATAGGGGAGAAGAATAAGAAGAAGATAGGAGGAGAAGAATAAGAAGAAGAAAGGAGGAGAAGAAAGAGAAGATAAGGGGGAAAAATTGAAAAAAAAGGATCTTATACATTGTGCTCAATGTGACCAAAAACAATATATACTACACCTGGTGTAAAAAGGGAGGGGATCGCTGGGCCAGTGGTTATATATATATACTATACCTGTTGTGCATTATAGCAAAGCATGGATCTTTCAAAGAGGAAAAGAATGAGTATTTGCCTCTATGGCTTCAGTTGTAGAACACCAAAACTCAACAAAACGTAACATGTCATTTATGTAGCTGTGTCATCACAGAGAGGGGCTTGACACACAACAATGACAAGGACATAATAGCAATCATAAAACAGAGCATGGGAAAAAATACAAACAACATAACTGCAAGTTAATATTAAGGAATTGTAATGATTACATAATTAATTCAGTACAAGCAATCATGTTAACATTTTGTAAAGATGGATTTCTTAATCTTATTTCAGTCTGAGCATATGCACCATTCACACAGTGACAATTTGCACCACATTTCAATGATAAGATGGCAGACAGCTTCTTACTTAACCAAACTGCTTTGTTTCCTTTGTTATAAATTCTTATTAATTATAATTTCTCAGATACAAAATATGTACCAAGCATCTATCCTTCAGTTAATTACAAATTTATATACAAGGATTTTTGTGACCAATTCCCTTGAGTCTACACACCATTGCCCCTGCCCAACCAAGGCAAATGCAGAGCCTTTCCTCTAGAAATGTGTAGCCAAAACTATAACCATTGCAAAGCTTGGACTGGGCAAAGCATTTCGTTTGGTTTATTGTTTCTATAAACCCTTTTTAATGCTGAGGTTAACCCTTTTAATGCTAGGGTTATTTCTAATGAAACGAATTATATCAAAATTTTCAAGATTTGCTTGTTCAAATACTAGATTATTCAGATTTAAGTAAACAGATATACACGAGAACAGCCTTATGTGCTGATCAAGCACTAAGAAGAAGAGGTATAAGCCAGAACACGTATATTTTGAAGGTTTTGCATATTTCAGTTTCATCAGCATCAGATCCAACAAGAGTATTATCAGCGGACTTAGGGTAAGTAAGAGATAGAATTCAGGTGTTTGTTTGTTGAGAGTTTTAGGGCACTTGCAACTGCTATGGTGAATTCAGGTGTAAATCCTCTCTACAGTAGAGAAAATATTTTTTTCAATACCTATTCATAACAAGTGACTCCAGAGTCATGTATCCAAACATAATGACATGATGGAACTAGCCAATGACACATGTACAGAACATGAGATATTAAAAGAAAGAGCAGAGAAAGGCAAAAAGAAAGCTGATAGTCTGAGTTTAAAGACAACATACACAGTAGAGGAACAAGATCCAGCCACCCGCATTAAAAAAGAAAAAAAAGAAATTAAGTAGCCTGACTTTCTCGCTGTTGTTTCTCATTTGGACAAATTTAAACAGAAACCTCAACAATACAAACAATTCTTGTAATATTCATCTTGAGTGTTAAGTATTAACACATAAAATCATTGCACCACACACAGCCTTTGGTTTTTATGATTTTCATGGTCATTACATGATTGTAAACTGGTTGGGTTTTGGTTGAAAATGAAAAACTGTACTGTAAATATATTTGGACCTCTTCTTACATAACAACACACACCTAGACACACTTAGCACTGACACAAACCAGCACAAAATGTTAAGTATTTTAACAGCCAATACATATAATATTACAAACATGCCTTCTCATACAAACTCACATCCAAATACATACACACACACACTCTCTCTCTCTCATACACACACTCACAAACCAAAAAAATGGGATCAGTTTAGACAGCGGACTTGTGCGCTTTTATCAGCATTAATCTTTTATCATTTGTATTGTTATCAGTTTTTAAAACACACTATATTTTATCATGGTACACATAGGCATAAAAAACCTCGTGAAAAAAATATAGTTAACCCTTTTACAGCAAGGTCTGATTTTGACGAAACTGAATTATGCAAAATCTTGAGAATGTATGAGTTCTTATACCAGATAAATCAGATTTCAGTGAACTGACATATGCCAAAAGCCTGAATTTAAGGTTTTTGACATATGCCAGTTCACTAAAATCTAATTTATCTGGTATGAGAACAGACAAATCTTGAAGACTTTGGTGTCCTTAGCTGTGAAAGGGTTAAAAAAAAAAAGTCAGGATAATAACACATTGTTTAGTCTGTGGTGTAGTATCCAACCCCTGTAGCATTGATAAATGTAATGCGTTTTGTCAGTGTGAGGAGGTGTGTACTGTGTACAACAAACTGCCAGTGCAGCCACCCCTTTTTTTCCAGGCAGTGGTGACAGTAGTGGTAGCATAGGCCACAGCTGTCAAAACATGCCTGCTGGTCTGGCTGCTGATGGGACCAATCAAGGACTTATAACACTAAAACCACAGCCACCACTGCACATGAGAACAACACCACCACCACACTGGTACACTCATGGCACCTACAGGTCTACTGATGCAATACCAACACTGTGCTACTTTCATCATGACTGTCCTGTTCTGTCCAGTTTTAACTAAACGGCCATTGCAAATTACAAATGTATGTGTTCCTTTACAGAAAAAACAAGAAGACTTTTACAGCATACATCTAACCTAGCTTCCATTACTAGGGAAAAAATTAAAGGTTAATAGTTACACTGGTACACTCATGGCACCTACAGGTCTACTGATGCAATACCAACACTGTGCTACTTTCATCATGACTGTCCTGTTCTGTCCAGTTTTAACTAAACGGCCATTGCAAATTACAAATGTATGTGTTCCTTTACAGAAAAAACAAGAAGACTTTTACAGCATACATCTAACCTAGCTTCCATTACTAGGGAAAAAATTAAAGGTTAATAGGTCTACTCCAGGTTTCTTCTCATCATAAGAGAAAATTTTGTGACAAAAAGAAAAAATAATTACATGTACATGACCTAAAAATCCCACAAAATTGTTAAAATGAGATTCCACCTCAGCAAAGTTAAACCCAAGTTATTTTTTGTTCATACAAAGAGTTACAAAATATGACATTTAAAACAGCAAGAAGGACAGGGAGATTGAAAAAGTGATTAGAAATCCAACACAGATTTGCAATAATTGTGTATTTCAATAGGCAGGTTTGAAATAAATGGATATAAGGGCAAAGCAATGAAGGGGGGTTGGGGGGGGGGGGGGAGGGGCAGAGGGATGCAATAGTAAGGCTTATAGTTACACACCTCTAATGCAACACCATCCCCTCTACCCCTCATCAGACTCCTACTGCACGAGCAAACACTTACTACACATAGAGTGTATGGGTGTGTGTCAGAGACGTGTCATGTTTTGACACAGCTAATCAAAAACTAATATAGATAATAATACATGAATAATGGTATGAACTATGAAACTGGACATGCTTCAATGAGCTGGATATTTAGCTATACTTACCTACAACTGGATTTTAAATGATGTTGCATTCATACAAACTAATATGAACAATGGTGAATATCAGTGCACCTAGTTTAAGTAGATTAGATATTTCAAAATATACAAGATCACTGTATTGAGTATGACATACACATCTGCTACATGTCTTCCTTCTTCCTTCAATATATTTTGCAACTCCAAAAAAAGAGTATGCTATCAAAGTGCATCTAGGATTGTGCGAATCAAGATTATTATTATTATTATCATCTATTTAAAAAAAAAAAAAAATATTGGCAAATTTTTACTGTACACCTACAAACTTTGTGACTGGACCTATTTTAACTGATGATGGCTCAAAAGGTTTACCTGGATCTTAATCATTTTCCACATGTTTTTCCTCTAATATACAAATAGATATATACACATACATAAACATATACACATTTACACACACGTGTGCACATATACACCCCAATGAATTAATGAATCACCCAGGAGAGATGAGACAATACAATAGATAACTAAGAATGACAAAAGGGTGTTAAGCTGGCATACATAACATGTTGAACATCATTCTCATCAAAACTAAGGGTTGCATTGAGATCATATAAACATGGCCTGTCATTACAAGTAACTCCCTGAACCCTCAAATCCTGACACTATAATTAAAACATAATCGTCTGATTAAATTCATCACCATTTATCGCATAATATTATCAGGGGGAAAATGTTAAATATTAGCACCATTTCCTAGGGCCCAAAACAACAGTAACAAAAGCCCCTCAATGTTTTTGTCATTTCGTCTAAAGTCTTATAAACAAGAGGATTGGGAAAAGAAATAAGAGAAATGGATTCAACTCAAGTTAAAAGAAAATTAAATAATATAGCCCTTGAATAGTGCATAATATTTTACTGTGAAACACCCGGATAATGAAATTGCCCAGGACCAGAAAGTTATGTCTTTATCCAGTGGTGTCATTATTCACGTAATTTCAATAATACTGTTGTAAAAGTTTGTGCATGAAACAGGGTTTGCATTGAACTACAAGCACCAATGATTATGTCTTCAACATATCAAAGGGTATTTCCACCATCAACAAACAGCCAGGGCCTCAGCAGATACATTGCATGCGCATTCAACAATGATCCTTTTTTATCCCTAACATATCAGGCAAATAGAACTGAGATGGAAGGAAACAGTCTTTGATCTGCAACATTTGATTAATGAAAAAGATTAATGAGTACCAATGATTGCGGGAGAAATTTAAAAACAATCCCTTACACTTTACAAAGATTCAAATTAATCACCATCTGAATGAAAAAAATCACAACTTACTATAAAAGAACATAGAAAAAAATTTGACATTTCATTTAAGTCACTCACAAGTCTCAAGAATGTATTTGGGTAGCCAAGAATTCCATGTGATACACAGATCAAAACATCTCCTCAGGAACCAACATACTGTACACTTTGGTGAAAACCAAAAACATACTCAAACTATTGACAACTTAAAAAGAAAAGTCAAAAGTAAAAATAAGTGCAGATATCCAGCTTAATTTGAACCATTCTCTACATATGTTTTGACCCCTGAGGCATAGCTGATTACATCATTTTTTAAATGGAAAACGTCCATGAATAATTTTGAACAAAAGGTTCATCAATGCATAAGCATTATCTCCAGTTTGCATTGCCGGCAGTCTACAATTGACCTTGACCTGTTATCTCCTCAAGGTGTTTTCATAGAAATCAATGGACAAGATGATAGCTTTGTTTATAGATAATTTGATATGTGAGCCACATTACACTAGACAGGTCAGAGAAGTACAAAAGTCTTAGTATGAGATCAAATTTGTCAAAAGAACCAAGAGACTTAGACCCTACTAGTGAAATTTTACAATTCATAACCTTTTTATTTTCATACAATGATAGTTTCCAGCAACTCTTTTTTGTTTTTAAAGCCTTCAAAGAATGTTTTATAGAGAGATGATTAACAAGGGAAAAATATATCATTCTCAACACAAGCTTTGATTTATTAGTATTAGACTTGAAATACTCACTAAGCTTTCAGGGGCTATCCTCAAGCACAGAGAATTGCAATGGGTTAGATATGAAATATCCTTGACTTGCAGATATACGGAACATTAGTGGAATTCTAACTGAGGACTCAAAAATGAGCATATTATTGAGTTTTACATGTTAGTTGGAGGAGACCATTAATTGGGCATATGTTTTAGAGGCCATCTCCTGATCAATAACTTAAAATCATACAAACACTTTGAAAAAGTTATCACAGGTTATCAAATACGAAAATAAAGTTTTGAGTATTGAATAGCCTGCTGACAGCATAATTTTGACCTGTGAGAATGATTGAAAATTAAAAACAAAAGATAAGATAAAATAATTAAAAAAAAAAAGAGGACAAAAAAAAAAGAAGCATGCAATTTACAGCGAAAAAAAATAAAAAATTCTCATTGTCAAATCCAAATGAACATGCCACAACAAAGTGTAAAATGTAAAAACAGCAAACAAAACTCACAACCGCTTTACTGATTTTTCCAATCCTCTTAGAGACAATTTCATTTGCTTCTCTTATCTCATTTTTTCATGCCAAATTCTTTTTAACTACAGAATGGAGCAATGATAAAACAAGAACCATTGTAAGATCACAAAGCAATTAAGCGTTTCAGATGCATATGCTGTTCACCTACAATCAGCCATTATTTGGTTTTGATAAATCTCTTAAATACAAATGTGTAAAGGGAGCAGCACCAAAAACCTCTCATAAGCTTCTTTCTTTACTGAGCACATATAAACCCCAGTACCAAAAGGAATGCATTTCCTGGAAATCCTGTCACCAAAGCTCTTTTGTCCAATCACATATCCCATCTTCTTCCACTTAAAAAATATAATAATGTAACTTGGGTATTAAATCAATCATTCTGAGAAGTTAGCAGGGCATGACACAGGAGATGGTTAGTGGACCAACTGGAATGAGAGTGGGATATTGGTGTATGGGAAGGTGGGAGTGGGATTTTTTTATCCTCAGGGTATAAGTTTCCATACATCATTCATGCAAACAAGTTCCATTTACTTGAAAAATTAGGAACACTCACCCAGATTTTATCTCTAGAACGATTAGTCAGTTCAAAATCAAATGGTCCCTTCAAATGACTCGGTTGTGAGGTCTCTCATAGGTCCCTATCCAGTGGTTGTCACAAATCTGAGAAGTAGCAATGCCAACTGAGCATATGAAGCTTATCCAGTATAATCAGAACTGGTTATTCATTCTACCTGCACTTCTTCAACAAGAAGAAAGATTAGTTTTGATAATAAGCGGATCAAATCCACACCGACGTCATTTCAAAGGAGGTTCTGCACCCACCGCTACTCCATGCCCACTTCGCCCACATGTCATGTTGGTCACATTAGTCCAAGTGTTGGTGTCTTGGCAATAGCACTCCACCGATGAAATAAAATCATTGCCATCATAACCTCCTGCAAACAAAACAAAAAGAAAGAGAATTTTGTCTATAACACACCGCATCCGAACACCATCATCAATGATTATCACCCGTACTAGTAGATGGGAAAATCTTTGAAGAATTTACATACATTTTTTCTTCTGACAACACAAACTTTCCATACTGAATCAATGTAATTTTTAATCAAAATCAAATGGTAAAAAGCAAATGGCAGACATCCTTTCCACTAAATAACAGGTGCTGCTATATCACACTTGTCATGTCTTTCATCAGGGCTAAAAGCCTTTAATCTTGAAAGAGTCAATCCTCTTTATAAAACCACTTAGGGTAAAAGATCTCCAAAATACAAACCATGGCTAGGATTGGACACTGTTTATTCATTAAATAGGTCGGAAATTTTGGTGCCAATGATAGGACCATCCATCAAACGCCTTATACAATCAATTCACATTATCAATGTTGAGGTAACAAGGACATAATTAAAATGAGCACAAAATGAGCACACCAGTGCACACTTACCCAGAGCGTAGAGGCACCGGTTGATGACAGCCAGGTTGAGGGCACTCCGAGGACTGTTCATGTCCCTCATAAACTCCCAGTCTTTCTTGTCGATGCTGTAGCGTTCCACAGACTTAAGCTGGCTATTGCTGTCATAGCCTCCCACCGCATAGATAAAGCTGTCCAGCGCTATCACACCTATGAGGAATTAAATTCAACTGTTGAGTCCTCAATAAAAACTGTTAAAGCTTAAACTATCACTATCTCTTAATATTGATTAGAAATAAAAAGTATACAGTGGAATTACTTTAAACCGAAAGAAGCTTAAAAAAGTACCATAAACTGTAAAAAAAATCAATAAGTTGTACAAGTTTCTTTTTTGTCTTTGTACCCTTACGTACGATGAACTGAAATGCTTCTAAGCACAGCTGACTTTAAACCGAAACAACCTGAGAGCTTCTTCCCTTTTTTTATCGTTCTCTACCATCTTACTTCTTTGTCTTGTCCTTGCCCTCTACACCTGGCCTATCAACAACTCATCCAGTTTTACATATCTACAGGTCCAGCCAATAAACTCCCCCCCACGCTATCTTCCGCACATGGGCCTGACCAACACCGGAAATAGCACACACAGCGAAAAGGGAAGACAACCGCGGGGAGCTGGCACTGACATTACTGACAGGCGATGTTCTCGCTCGCTCATTGTTTGTTACGTATCGCACTGATTGGCTTTTCAACAGATGGGTCTTAGCTTAATATTGACAACGCCTTTTCATTTCCATATCCTTAAGAGTTCTCGTTAGTGTTGAGGTGGTGGAGTGTGTGCGTGTGCGTATATGTGTGTGGGTGAATGTGCGTTTGTGTGTGCTTTTGTTGTTAGGTCTTCGCACGTAGATTGATTGGCTTTGCATAGAGGTGTGTAGTGTGTAGAGAAATTAGCATTGACACATTGACATGCCATTTCATTTCCTCTTTTGTCTCATAATCAAAGTCAACAAGAATTTTGTCATTTTAATTTTACCTTTACTCAGCAGTCAAAGATGCTTAAACAAAAGTAATGTGCTTACACATTGGAGTTTAAACTCAAAATTCTTTCCGGAGTGGACTAAAAATTAGAGAAGTTAAGCAAGTCGGAGATCTGTATAAAAAAAAAAACAGCATCTCGAACTCAAATCTATTTACAATTTTGAAGGGTGAAAACATGCTAGGGCTATGAACGTGTCATTGTCAAGACCTATTAAATTTGCAAATTCTCTACATAGTTGCTGCCCTTGAAAAATATCACACAAAAAGCACTTACTCTAAACCAAAATGCCTTTAAACCTAAATGGTTTTGAAGGTCCCCAAAATTTCGGTTCAAAGTAATTCCACTACAGTTTTTATGCAATAAGACAATTTTTGATTCTGGAAAAGCATAAAAAAGGAAGAACAGATATTGTAACATCTCTAACTTTGATTTAAAATGGTTGAAATCACAAATGTCTCCAGACCAGACAACTGGCGCATCATTCAAGAACACACAGTGTGAAATAAGATTGATCAGATTGTAATTTTCCTATTAAGAGAGAGTCAAACTAAACCCTACCCTACCCTCCACAGCAGTTCTCGCAGCAAAACCATATATCTCAGCAAGTGCTAAAAGTGTGGGATTAGTGCATGTAGGGAAGTAAAACACACTCCCAATAGGTCCAGTCTCAAGTGACTTGACAAATTAAATTTAGAGAAAGCAACAAAAATGCGAAGCAAAACAAGATCGGTATTGTAACTATCGTCTGCTGTTACCTGCCCCACTGCGCATGGTGTTCATAGACTTGATGGCCGTCCACTGGTCAAACTCCGGGTCATAGCATTCCACACTGCACAGCCTGTTGCGGCCGTCAAAGCCTCCGATAGCGTACAGCAACCGGTTGAGGACAGCACAGCCCACTCCAATCCTCCGGGTGCCCATGGGTGCAATGTATGACCACTTGTCGTTCTCAATGTCATATCTATAACAAGGTAAACGATAATATGGAGGAAGCTGTGTCAGATGATCATCAACTTTCATACACAAAAGGTAAAAAAAAGAAAAGAAATTCGCCTCTCTTCAATTTATGTAAAACAAATCAAATTAAATTACAGTAAAAAAAAAAAAAAGAAAATTTATATCTCTATACAATTACACAATTTCAAGCTCATAGATGGCTAAGCAAAACAGCTGCATGTTTTAGACATTCTCACCTTTCTGCAGAGTCATGGTGAGCAGTTCCGTGTGAGCCCCCTACAGCATAGATCATTCCATCAATTACTCCAATGCCAACACGGTTACGAGACACGTTCATGGGCTGCTTAGGCGTCCAAATATTCCGCATCGGGTCATACATGTCAAGGCCGTTGGAGTCCATGTTTCCGTCCGGAGAGTTGTTCCGGCCTCCAACAGTGTACAGAGCTCCTTTTACTATACAAGCCCCGAGTCCGCTGAGGGGTTTGGGAAGGGCTGGAAGCCTCTGCCACTGGTCCTTCTTGGGGTTGTAGCACTCAAAATTACTTAACGACTGTCTTAAATAACCTCCCGCACAAAATATGACAAATGGAGAACAAGGCCTTCTCGGAAGATCTGAACATTTCTCATGGAGTTTTAACCTTTGCAATTTATCCGTTATGGTTTTTAAACAGGCTGGTTTCTTTTGTAATATGTGGCAATTTTTTATTTGCTGTTCTAAGAACTTAGGAGCAAGACAATTGAGTCGCACGGAAGACAGTAAATGTTCTAGAACTTCAAGTCTTTTTTCATGGTCATAATCTACCCATCTGATAACCGCTCTGAAAACCTCAGATTCGCATTTGATATTAAGCTCATCATGTTTGACCAACTCAATCATTTGACACGGGCTTAACATTATGAACTCATCACATTCTATCACTTCACAAAAGTGTTCCTGGATATACTTTCTTGCTTTGTCTTCAAGGTCTGGACATCCATGCTCAAAAGCAAAGTCTGCGATGCCGATACAGTTGCTGGGATCCAGCTGATGCTCCAGAAAGACAGTGCAGGCTTCTAC
>JAUEKZ010180203.1:0-16668 GCA_031471865.1 Melibe leonina | reverse complement strand
TCTGTGTGAATGGCACAGACAGAATGTAAAAAAACCTATGAATCATAGTTTCTAATACAGTCAAACATTTTTGTCATAGAGATCCCTCAGAATTGAAATAAAGGGGTGTTTCTCCCTTCTAGAACTCAACAAAAGAGACAAATAATAATTGATTGCTCTTCAAATTGATGTAAAGTCCTCCTGTCAAAATGAGGAGCCTTTTACATTTTTTGCGGTAAATAAACCAATCACACTTGGTCAGTTTATTTGATGCGGAAGCAATATATAGGCATTTTAATGGCTCCTTAGGAAAGTGAATAAAATATAATTATGGAACCTCTATCTGCCGAATGGGAACATCAACTATACATTAAGTCTGCGTGATCCCAGCGCTTCTTCGTTTAGAGAAAAGATCCATTGTCTACAGCAGGAGTCGTTCCTCTCCATCACGAGCATGACGCAATCAACTTCTGTACACATATGTAAATAAAAATGTAGTTTGAGAATTGAGACACAAGAGTAAAGACGGTCTTGGTCTCGCTTTCCTCTCTCTCTTTATCTTCTCTGCCCTATCCCCCTCCTCACTTTCTCTAATTTTGTAATGATTAACTCTTAAGCCAAAGAAGTAACCCTTGGTTAGGAGTCGATTCTCAGCGGCTAGGAGGTGAGAAATGATTGGCGAGACTGCTCTTGCATTTCTTGAGACCATCCCACCCTACTATACACTATTTTTTAATCAATAACAAACGATTCTCCCACACTTAGCCCAGATCAATACTATTGTCATGGAGGCTTTTAATTCAGATGCTGATATATACAACAAACACATGAAATGATAGCCCCAAAACACTGTAGGAAAATTAAGGACATCTTTTAGATTTTCTACAAATTTATAAAAGGGGTCTAGTTTATTTTAATGGAGTGGTTATATGCATCCGAGGTGCAAATATGATTTTCTCTTATTTGCCCCCGGTTTTCTTAAAATCAAACTTCAACACAAGAGAGTTACAATAATAATATAACGAGCTACTCGCCATACTGCATTTTATAGTCTAATATTATTGAATGGTCAACTGTCATACGTCTCATGTGGTCTTGTGGTAACGTAGTCACTTTATAACTGTGCCGACTGGGGTTTCGAATCGCACTACAAACCATTTTTTTTCACGCAGTCGCTACTTTATTCATAAAATGTTGACACATGGCAAAAATCATATACAGATTATTATCTTTTTTAAGCTCCATACCAGAAAAAAGATCATCTCAACACCAACAACTTTGAGACATAAAATAGATAGACTATCGGTCAATGTCTAATATCTCATGATAACGCTAAGTTCGTGAAACTGGGAACTCATATATTTGCATTCGGAATTCAAAAATACAAATGGAAAGGACATCGGTTTGTCTATTTTGTTGTTCTAGGGGTTCTAGGAGAGTCTGTTGTTTGTCAGGGACACACCCGGATGTACCGAAAAAGACAGGCTCTAAAAATAGACCACTTGAAACATCATTTAATTTTCTATTAATGTAGACCAATGAGAATGCTTTATCTATCATATGACATTTATATGCATCGGTGACGAATGTTATGGGGTCATTTTCCTTCTCTACCTAGCGTTGATGAATGGAAAACAGGCTTAATTTCAATTTGACTTACAAGATTGATATTATCGGCAAGAAAATTATTTGTAGGAAAATTAAATCAGCCATTTAAATGCAGGGCTGTAGGCAGCTCAGCGGCCAGGTTACACTCCCTATTACAACCGGGTGCAAATAACACTTTTGTGTATTTTCACCCAGGGTGCAAATAACGACAGCCTTATTTTAAATTTTTGTTTACAGTGTCTGGGGTCTACAAACTTTCAGTGTCAGGTTTATGTGGGCCAAAGTTACTTCTTTAATTCTCTCCAACATATAGATATAAAGAGACAAACGTTTTCTCAAAAACCTACCGAATGCGATAACGTTTTTGGTCGTGAGGACTGCGCCGTCTTGGGTTTGTGGTGGTTGTGAGACATATCTCGCTCCCCGTTTTCTGAGGACCTCGATTTAACGCCTCCTCCACTGTAGCGTTTCCTTCTGTTGTCACTCATCTTTCGCAAGATGACGTTTATCTATATTTGCCTATCAATATAGGTCAATCCAAATTTAGGCCCTTAGTGTCGCATCGGTGGGCAGAGCGTTGGAAAACAAACATCACACAATTTGTTGACTTCACCGTCTCCGAAAGGAATTTATTCATTCACCTCGGAAGCCGTTTCGGTTTTTTTGTTTGAAGACTAGAAGTGAATATTTTAATTGTTATGATTAGTTATAAATCAATAATTCAGAACAACTAAATATGATTAACGAAAAAGTTCTTGCACTTTGGAAGAAAAAACACAATTTCTTTTTAGAAGATCATATAAATTCGAAAAAATATTCAAATCATATTTTTTGCTGCTGACAACCAAAACAAGTCCCAACAGCAACTTAGCTTTTCGCTTCTCTAGCAACCTCATGGTATCTAAAATAAACTATAAACCAAAGCGGCCAGTGTGTAAAACATGTGCTTGGCTAGAGAGAACCATAATGTCTATCAAGTCCTGAAGCAGTCAATGTTGTCTCGTGTAGTTTAAATGTTACACATCTATGGTGTGTGTTGGATAGCAAGAAAAAAAAAAAAAAACAAACAGAAAAACAGTCAACAACAACAAAACCAGAAGAAGAAAAATTTTGAAGATTACCAAAACTTTGTCATTTGATATCAACGCCCTACAAAATGTAATCAATTTTAAAATATCTTATAAGCACCTATTTGTGACCTCCATTTAAAGGTCGATTAGACCCTACTCCTACTATGAACTAAGGCAGACAAAAAAAATAAGCCATTAAAATTCCTCAACCTTCGAGATTCGAACATGGATCCTCAAAATCGCAAAAGGAGGAGAATGGGGAGTGAGTGAGCCACTGGAGGAACAAATTATTGTCATCACTGAATGATTATGCGCTTGCATGCTCAAAATTATTTCTATGATGTAGAGTTTTGTTGTTGTTTTGTTTGTTTGTTTGTTTGTTTGTTGTTGGTTTTTTTTTGGGGGGGGGGGTTTGATTAAAATTTATTTGTTTGGTTGTAGTTGGGTTTTTTTGCATTTTGAGCCTCCTGTTGTAAAAGGGGTAAAAAAGAGTGTTAGAAGAACTTTGTAATGTTGTTATTATTATTATTTTAATTATACTAACCACTCTACAGCCCACAGTAAATGTGGTGGCACCGAATCATATCAAACAAAGCACAAGTCAAGACTTGCAGCTTTCTCAGCCGCCAAATGCATGTGAGAACAAACTCTTGATTTTCAGAACTAGAACACTTTGGATTTGTTTTTAGAATTGTTTGGTGGTTGGTTTTTTTTTTGGGGGGGGGGATATTGTTGTTGTTTGGGGGGGGGGTAAAAAGAAGAAAATAAAAACAACTAACAAAACCAAAACAAAAGAGAACAAAATGTACCACCAGTGACATGATTCGATCTACAGGCATGAAAGCTTGGTGCACACTTAAGCTGCTGAACCACCATGTTTTCCTTCGATGTCATTATTGTCATAGGCTAATGAGACAATAACGAAGATTGTCGTTGTGGGTGGCAGTCATTCCTTTTCCCGCTTTGATTTACGTAGTTTCTGTCTCCAGTTTCTTGGCAGTGTGTCTGCTTCATAACTTATGTACATATTCAATCAAGAATATCAAGGTTGAAATTGCACAAGAAAACAGAACATTTATGCGTTGGTCTGAAAGAAATTCTTTCACGAATTTCATTGATTAATTACAAGACTGAACGATTGAACACAATGCATGACCATTTCTTAAGCATATTTTATTTATTAACATGTGAGAAACAATAGGAGAATAATGTATAGGTATACGAATTGTTATTACATTACCATGCTTTATACTTTCTATAAAAGCACTAAGAGGTCAAGTCATAATGCCCAGTTTTAGAACTCTACCTACACATTTTTCTTTGTTCTTAAGTTAAAGTTCGTGATCAATAAATTACGGCAAAAATCTAATCAGAAATTTCTAGTCTTGGATTTGACCGCTGCTGCTGGCGATGGAAGTTGTAGTGATTGTAGTAGCGTCGCTCTCGCAATCAGAGCAGTGCTTTTTATGTTCTTTATGTTTATTTAGTGTCGTTTTTAATTAATGTTGTTCTGTTGAGGAAGGGTCATTTGTCCAGAAAGTCTAGTTTCGTCTTGTCATACGGTATCTCTGAAACTTTTACATTTTACCCAAAAAAAATTAATATCGCAATTCATTCAATTTTATAGTTTCCAGCAGCACCTTTTTCGTTTTGCTAAGAGTTCGGAGGGGGGGTGAGGATTGAAGGGATCAGAGGTCAGCCAACAAGGCCAGCGGACCCTCCGCTGTGGACCCCGTCATGGATGGACCATCGGTCTGGGTAGTAGTAGCAGAAATGGACCTTGTGGTTGTCGTGGTCGCCGTCGTCGTAAGGATGGGCTCCACCACTCTAAGAGTGTGTGGGCATCGAGGGGGCAGGGAGGAATAAAGATAGAGAGAGGGGCAAGGGGAGAGAAATGAGGAGGGAGCGATAGAGAAAGGAAGAGAGAAAGAGGGGTGGGGAAAGGTAATTAGATACATAATAATTTTATTGTAACTTGTAAGGCAATATGATATATCAATGACATCTAAAGTAGATGATTAATAACAAATAGGACTGACGGAATCTAAGAAGAGGAATTAATGACGATCTTATTAGTTATCAATAAACAGAGATATATTTTGTCATTTTATGAAAATCCGGTTATTTGTTACAAGAGTACACAGACTCACCATTTTGCAATATTTCGTTATTTACAAAAAACTATTTTGTTTCCAACTATCAAATATGTAGAGAAGAGAAACGTCCAAACATTCTGTAAATAAGAACTAAATGGTTTAATGGAAGGAAAGAAATAGCTCATATAATATATCAGCTAGAGATATGAGGAGGAAACGCTGCGCATCTTCGTAACATTGGCCGAGAGGAGGGAGTATTAAACTCATTATCTGAGGACCGACTTTTCTGTTCCTAATAAGATTAAGATCTCAAATATAATTAATTTGAAATTATAAATTACATTTTGTAAAAATACAAGATGATTTGTAACTCAAATTATTTCTCGTGCTTTTTTGTTTGTTTGAGGTTGTTGGTTTTTTTTTGTTGTTGTTGTTTTTTTGGGGGGGGGGGGTGTGTTTTGGGTTGTTTTTTTTTGTTTGTTTTTTACCAATCTCCTCCGGCTCATCTGTCGTACCTTTTGGTCCTTTGTGACAAACAGGTGCCACTCCTCATCCCAGAAGACAAACTCCTCGACCACCCTCATTCCTCTCACCCTCTGACAGGTACGAGAGTGACGGAGAAGGTAGAAAGGGCTTGACTTTGGAAGGTTTATCTGTACCGTTGGCAAACTGTCGTTCCTGGTTTGAAATCAAATAATAATAGTGATCTTAGTGGGCAGTGTCTATTAAATCCAGTGTTGTAGAACATACCAAGAAGGGACAAAATTAAGAGAATGGTGAAAATGAGAAGAATGTCTCAAAACAGAGAATGATGGAGGAACTTTATCTAATGCCTTTGTTCCTCTTTTCTACTTCTCACTCACGTCTCATGCTTTTCTCCACATCCACTTCCTCATCCATAACTTCCTTCTCCTTCTTCATCATCTCCTCCTCCTCTTCCTTCTTCTTCATCTTCTCCTTCTTCTTTTTTTTACTTCTTCTTCTCCTTCTTCTTCTTCTACTTCTTCATCACCATCTCCTCCACCTCCTCTTCCTCTCCCTGCTCCCTTATACTCTGGAACATTAATCACGATCAACACCCACAAATCGTGTGCGATCAAAGTCACTAGATTTCAGGTACCTGCAGCAGTAATACATCTTGGTGTTGTCGTCGTACACCCCGTCAGGCAAGTAGCCGCCGTAGTCGTTGTGGTTATCGCTGTCCTCATCGTCCCAGGTCAGCCAGCCCTCCTGGAAACCGGAAGGACAAGCCCCGTATTTCAGGACGCAGTAGTCTCCCTTTGGACAGTCCAGGGCGAACAAGTCACTCTTGGCAGTGCCCTTGATGCAGAAATATGTCGTGATGGTGCTTTCATCAAAATCGCCTGGACAGTGAAATGTATTTTGGTCTTACATAATGTATCTCTTTGGATATAGGGGAGCGGATGGCTAAGTTAGTAAACTCACACACGCACACGCAAATACAAACATACTACACACATACACACTCATACTCTCTCTCTCTCACACACACACACACACACACACACACACACACACACACACACACACACACACACTGAGAGAGAGAGAGAAAAAGAGAGAGCAGAGACCGAGTCACGTCCACACCACATGCGCGACGCGACACCAACCAAAAAAAAAAAAACCCCAAAGGATTTACTACTCACCGTGCAAGTGGATGGGGCTGGACCACTGATTGCCTGAGTTGAAGTCCTCTCCGTCTTGCGACCTCCACCCACTGAACCATGCAGTAGTACGATCCAGGGGACATCCGGCGGAAGCCATGTACAGGCCGTATGTGCCCCGGGGCCAGGCCAGAGGAATGCGGAGATCGGGATCTGCAGGTCGGTCAGATAGAGAGAGGAATCGAGATGGATAGAAGGTGGTAAAAGTAAATTGGGTGGAGGATGAGGTGGACGGGGAATGAAGGGATTGGAGATTATATTGATCAGGTGGCTAGTTGGGGGGGGGGTGGGGGTGGGATGAGGAGGTGGATGGATGGGGCCATATGGACACATTTTGTACATCCCATTACAGACACTATGTGTGTTGCGTCATAATGACAACATGTCCGTAACCAAATGATTAGTGCTTAGCCTTTTTACCCTCCTAACAGCACCATAACACAAATGTGTGTGTTCGTACAGTGCAGGCATTATTGTGAATATTCTGACTGTCCCACCATGCATCAGCATTACACAATGTGAGGCCTCCATTTATCTTTGTGTGGCAGCAGAGTTACGTAATAAGAGAGCTTCCTGCCTTTGATGTGAACTACATTGTTCTTTTATAAATTGGCGTTAGGCAACCAATCAGAAAACAATTACTCTTCTTACACACACTTGTCCAGTTTTAAAACAAAAACAACTCACCAGAGGGCAATGCTGCCTGTTTGTAGGTGGCGTAGTCTGCCAACGCGCGGACCAGGTTGGCCTTGATACTGTCAAGGTCATTGAGGTCTGATGCTAAGCAGACGCCAGGATGGGTCAGCATGGTGTGATTCTGCCAGTAAACACTGTCCAATGCTGTGTGTATCGGCTCCACCTTCAAGCCTGCAACACACCTCACAGTCAATTGGAAGTTAAACAACGTTTTATCACAATTAAACTTTATCTTTATCCATATCCTCTTCTCCCTCTAGCAGTAATATTACTGTTGCTCGTAAGTCTACATGTTCTATGCTTGCCTTTTTTTGATGGAACTAAAATAGAATAAAAGATAAGAATCGATTTTTAATATTTAATCCCCAACACCCTGATCGATCACCAATTGGTTCTGGCATGGCGGGGGTCCCGACCCGGAGCGTTGTCTGATAAGAGCCGAATTTTGTCTGGAACTCGGACCGCGATTTGAACTGCTCAAAGTTGACCTCCAGCGATCCACCGTAGCCCATGTAGCTGCCCCCAACGTTCACGTCTACGCCACTCTAGGAAAGGGACAATGGGAAAATTGTGACATATTAAATGTTACGAAATTGGAATTGACCAAGTTTTCATTGTTGTCAAATTTGGATTGGACAATGTGGAACTGTTAAATTTGCTTTGGGGAAACGTTTACATTTGCTTTGGGAGACGTATAGTAAAGAGTGCAGCAGGATCTGAACTGAACGAAATAAGCAAAGTAAATAAAGGTATGTCAGTAGTGCCAAAATTTTGGGGGAATCCAAAGATATAAGAACAATTGAGAAGTTTTGAACAGTATCCGGGGGTAGATTAAACCATGTTTCCTACCGCGGCACCTATCGCCCATCACTTGGCGGCAAATAGCACCTGTTCACTTGGCCACACGCTACCACTCCCTGGCTGAATCCATATCCAAGCCCTAAATCGCCACCAGCACTGTTGATTGCCCCAAATCCATTTTGCAGTCTGGTGACCGGACAGCTTGCACGTCCCCGCGCCTTAATGATTGCATGACAAGAACGCACCCTTGCCCAATGTGCACAGACTGTCCAAGACGACATTGACCATAGAAGGTTCGCCGCCACCCACTCCTGCAAGGGGGGGTGCACTGGCTTAACCCTTTGACGGCTGTGTTTTGGCTTCCTCCTGACTCCACTTGGCTGGACCAGTATTACTGTCCGTGCGCACAGGTGGAAAAAATGACCAGGCTTCGCATATTTAGAACAATTATAAGTCGGCTACACTTCGTAATATTTCCCAAATCCTTGGCTTATCAAAAGCAACTAATTTTAATTTTCTTTTGAGCAGTTGTTGATTGGAAAGAGGGTGAGGCCGACCAACAAGAACAGTCATGGCTCGAAGATGTAAAGATATGGACGGGAATCATGTCAGCGACGGGCTGCAGTAAAAAGCACTCAAGATAGAGAAATGACATGTGTTGACCTCAACCTATGAGATGACACCGACGAAACAAACAAACAAACAAGTTGTCGCTTACCACTTGGTTGACATGCTCCACAAAGGACGACAGAGAACTCTCGTATCGGGAGGTGTTTTTGTAGCCCAGCTCCACTTCCATAGTCATATGCTGTGAGCAGACAGACAGAAAGATACGCAGACACCAAAGAAATTAGCTCCCTTGATTTTGTATTAAATATTACTATTATAGACTATATGGCAGACACATACATTGATAATCCTAAAAATTGTGTCTTTTTATCCCAACGAAATGATCAACAGGAAGATTACGGCCATCCTACTACCCGAATGAGCAGAGCTGAAGACCCCAATGACACCACGCCACTGATTATTATTATTATTCATTCGATATTGATTCACAATTTTTTTTTCAAATATGAAATTATGATATGATGGTTAAAAAATACACAGCCGCCTACCGTTCCCCATTGGTCCAGAAATCGCATGTAGTTGTGTTTGTCGTAGTAAGACAGTAGCTTACACACGGAAGCCGCGAAGCCTTGAGTCACAGACAGAGAGTAAGCTTGGGCCAGCTCCGACTTGAAGCGTTCACGTCCCAGGTTGCAGGTGGTCTGCTCATCCTGGAAAACTTTGTGCTCGTTGGTGGTCTCATGCCGAGCCTTCTCGAACCTTGGACTCAGACTGAACGCAAAACTGGCGATGCCAACATTGGCTCCGCCCCCTATGCTTACCCCAGTTTTGAGCTTGTCCTGGTAAGATTTTCCGCCATAGAAAACGGAAGTAGATTTGACTTTGGAACACCCTGACCTTTTCTCTGACTGGACAGCGTGAGGGTTGGTGACGTCAAAAATTTTCCGTGTGTATAAGAGCCCCTGGTCTATTCCTCCTTGTGAGGTAAGTCCTCCATCGGGATTACCAGTTAGGAGATTGTAGCCCACGCCCAGAAAGCGAGTGTCTTCCACTGACCCAGATAAATGCAATCCCACCAGAAACAGAAGGACATTAATGCCTTTGTGCCTTTTTGAAATAACTTGAAATGAAGAGTCCTGTTTCAAAATATGAAGAAACTGTTAATATATTGTAGTTAGGTGAGGAACAAGCACTTGAACTCACAAGAAATGAGTCAAACATGAAATAGTATGCAGTGCAGATACGAGACAAAGCCAAAGAAAACAGAAACATTGAAGAAAAAAAGGTTAACGGCACTGAACCCGGGACCCTATCCTGGGCACCCATCGCCTGACCGACAGCACGAGACCGTGAGCATATCAACTTAGCCATTTGCAGCTAAGTTGAAGAAACTATTAAAGTTTCCAATTGAGTTTATGTGAACAACAAGACAAGGTAACAAAAATACCACAACCTCATCAAGTTCTAAAAAGTAGTTCCAATTGACTGACTCCGTGCTCAATTAGGTAAAGCGTCCGCTTTGGACCAGGATGTCGATGGTTCGAACCCCGGTCACGTCATAACTGAGATGTTGAAATCGATAATATAGCAACTACTCCATCAGTGGCTCGTGGCTATGGTAACAGTGCCAAAACTGGTTGGCCTGGTGTCAGTATACTCTGATTGGGTGAGATATTTGTCTAGTAACCCCTCCATTTATCTCTGTTTGGGAGCTCGTTAACCTGTTTAGAGAGTTCGGCCATTGGTGTTACCTATTTGTATTAAAGTGGGCTTTAAACAGGCAACAACCAACCAACGAACAATCTTTCATACAAATAGAATTATTTTACAAAATACAAACAAAAAAGATCCGCCAGATCTAGCTACTACCGTGTGCTCAAAAACATTCGCTCTAACATAACTATGATCATCGCGGGAAAATAATTTTGGACTCACCATATTCATGTCATAGGATATCCCCACAGACACACGCGCAGGAGAAGGAAAAAACCCAAAGATATACACAGCAGATTTCTACAACGTAGTCATCTCCTGTACGTGTCCTGTCCTTTCTTCTCTGGTAGCGGCCTGGGAGGAAGCGAGGCTTGCAGCCTGATGTGGTCTAAAATTGGTCTGGATGGACCAGACTGAGGTCAAGGTGTGACGTAAGCTTTTGTGATAAGGACCACAGCAGTAAGTAAAGCTACCTGCTGTTACATTAACCCTTTCACGGCGGGGTCTGATTATAACCGAACTGAAATATGTAAAATCATTAGATTGTACGTATTTTTAGTTCTTAACCAAAGAAATCCGATTTCGGTGAACTGACAAATGCCAAAAGCCTGCATTTCTTCAGTATTTTGGCATATGTCAATGTCAGTTCACTGAAATCTGATTTATCTGGTATAAGAAAAGGCAAATCTTAAAGATCCTAATGTCTAGTTAGCTTGATTTAAAATAATATTCGTATTGAAAGGGTTAAAAATATTCATCCTCTGACACCGTGCTGGACCTACTGACCTTGACTGGACCCCAATGAGTAAACGGAGAAGAGGACAGCCTAAAGCGATATAGTGGTGAGTGGCGTAGAACAATAGAACTAGAATGGGACGTGAACTCGATCGGAGAATACGTGGAGCAGTATCCAGTGGAAGCAAACCCTCTTTAAAAGCCTTCACAAGTATATTATGGTGAAAAAAACATAAGAAAGGAGTGTGTTAGCGAGTGATAAAGTGAGAGGGAGGGAGAGAGAGAGAGAGAGAGAGAGAGAGAGAGAGAGAGAAGGGGAGGGGGTGTTGTTTTTTGGGGGAAATGGAATTTTTGTTTAACAGGCATGAAAATGAAAAAAAAGGAGAATATGACATGGTCGATGTTTCGGCCTAAGGCCTTCATCAGGACAAACACAACAAAATCACTATAATATATGAAACGAATATGTTACCCCAAAAAAGATACTAGTATATTTCATCTGCGCTCTGTCTGTACTTTTTTTGGGGTAATATTTTCAGTTCATATTGTAATATTTGGTTGTGTTTGTCCTGATGAAAGCCTTCGGTCGAAACGTAGACCATGTCATATTGTCTTTGTTTCTGTCTTTGTTATTTTAATGCCCGTTAAATAATAACCCCTTTTCCCCCAGTTCATCACAGGCTCAGCGGTCCATTTTAATATTACCACTTTTATTTATTTTGTTTGTTTGTTGTTGTTCTTTTTCTAGGATGTTGTATACAAATTGATCTAATCACAAGGTTGGCTCTGAAATATCCTATCAGTGACACTCTGTGACCCCGGGTCACATAGCAGCACCGACTGGAATCGATCACAATGTCTGACATCAACATTTATTCGAATCTTTAATAAAGCGCATTTTTGCACTGCTTCTTTTAGTTCTTTTTTGTAGGGAGGTTTAAAAATACTACTTTGCTTTGCACATCAACTCCGCTGCCTTCTGCCTTCTTCTTACAACTTCTACCCGCCCAGCGTTAGGCCAATAGATGGTCGTCGTTTGTAGATAAATTGGTTAATTCTTTCATTTATTTGAGACAGACAATTGCTTTGGAATCTGCTCTGCATCAAAAATATTTTTTTCAACTAGACTAGAGCTACACACGATAGACTTTTATAAGAGTCCAGGGTGGAACTTCTGTTGGGATACTTTTGAGCATTCTTATCGTTTGCGAAACAACAATGGTCAGTGTTTTTGTTTGTCTCAACATCAATTTCATGACTTTTTTTTAGAATGACTAAACGTCTGCATCTATATATCTAACGTCTGGTGACTATCTTTATATATCAGGATGAATTTTCACCTTACAATAGTGTATCTTTGTCTAGAATACTAGACTATCTAGATACTAGCTAGATAGAGTCTAGACTAGTCTAGATGGCTGCCTATTCTCACCCAATAGACCCACTAGTCTAGCTAGACTTAGATAGGTCTAGACTAGATACTGTTATACTCTAATTTGTTATTGGGACAAATGTCCTAATGATATTCTCTTCTACATCCTACTATTACCTCCACCATAACCACTATACTACTACAACTACTCCTTTTCTACTACCACCACCACACTACTAGTCTATATAATACTACAACTAACTGCTGTACCCCTTCTACTACCACCACCACTGCCTAGACTTTAATTTAGACCTAAGATAGGCTAGGGTATAGATTTTGATGTCAGGGCTAGACTCAGTCTTTCAGACAGATTTCAAAATGTCTATAGAGCTGTCCAGATAACGTGACATTCAGGGCATTTTAACCCTTGTACGGCAGGGACCAGATTATACCGGCCTACGCGTATCTCAACCATCCTTGTTCGGCGGGGACTGTGTTTTGCCAGTCTACCTACTCGCCTAACACCCATCCTTGTCCGGCGGGGACCAGGTTTTGCTGGTAGAGCATGTGTGCAGGGTAGGATGCGGTTTGACATTGTTTTGTTTACATTGGAAAATTACACAATGGCCAATCTCATTACACACCTAGCGCAGTCTTGAATGATGCACCAACCACCTGGTCTCAATAAATCATGGTGTTTGCTCTACTTTCGCGGAAAAAATCATAAGGGATCTGTAGGGTTTTCGTAAGGACAGGAGAACATTTTTTTTCAGGGAAATTTTGTCAATAATTTGCATAATCTAGATAAATAATGGCTTTTGTGGACTTTATGGAGTATTTATAGATTCTGTCTTTTTTGCTCTTGTTTTGCAAACCCGGTAAAGACCCCTTGCCTTACGCTCTTTAATCTTGTGGCTTCCCAGACACGTTGTTGGTCAGTACTAAACCAGATACGCTGACTACGTCATGCAACCTTCATCTTTATCCGCTCGTTCACAATTTTTATTGCTAACATTAATGATCAAAGGCAAACTTGACCACTCACACCCCATTGCTCTCAACACAGCTGATTCGTGATGGGCAGTATTTGATCGTGTGTTATTGAAGGTGTTTACGATACTAAATAAAAAAAAAAAAATTGTTTGATTATCAATTTTCATTAAAACAAAACTTTATGTTATATCAATGAAACAATAATTAATATAATTTTTTTTTAAAGCGTCTCCGAAAACTTTCCTCACCGCTCTGTTTAAAAATCATGGGTTCCTAACAAACCATATGAATGGTTTTCAGTAATCAATGTTTTTAATGACCGATATGCACACAACAACAAACATCACGAACCACGGCACGCTCGCACGATTGTGACCGGGCAAGCTCACAATGAGGGGTAATGAGTTCACAGGCAGGTCACGGCACTAAGGCATGACAAGGGTTAAGAATTTCTTAATATGTTTTATTTAGGAAGAAAAAAAAAATTATAACTCAGCAAAAAGTGGAGCCCAAACCAAATCAACTCCAACAATAACATAAAAATAAGAGGAATTCAAACATTAACGGTAATAGATTACAATACTCAAATAGAAAAATATTCATCTAAACCAATGTGATGGTGTCCAAGATTGCTGACCACTTTTTGACCACTGATTAAAATACTCTGTATATAATCGGACTTTCTTTTTCTATCACATTCCATCCCATTCAAGACATGGGTGGGGTAGAACAAATTTAGTAGGCTGAATGATCAATTTTTGATAAACTGTTAACATTGAGGAGGTTATGTTTATTTTTATATTGAACTGATAGATTTTGAAGGGTAAACTTTCTTTCTATCTAAATATCATTTGTGACTCTTTTAAAAATTTTGATTGGATTGAATTGATTACAGTCCTCCAGAAGGCTGAGGTCACAGCGGAGTACTCCAAGACAGAGACGTAACGAGGCAGATGCTGGGGGTGAGCACAATATTATACATGTATGCTTCTTCTTTCTTGCAAACCACCTCTAAAGTATTATCGTAAGAATGAGCTTCGCTATGCACAAAGTAACAGCTGCTGGTAAGGAATATCAAAGTCCTATAGTAGATAGGAAGAAAGACTGTAAGTTGCTTTGGAGTTTTGAGGGTGGAACATTGTATTCATAGTTGTTGTGGCGATGACCTCATGCATCTTATTTTTCTATGTGGGGAACGAAGCGATCTGATTAGATGTCAATTATTCCGTTGACCATTATGTTGTTATGGAGCCAAAGCTGTAGAATATTGTCAAACATGGCTGGTAGGAGCAGAAGAAAAAAAGTTCAATAGCAATGGTAACACAGAACTGAAAAATTTTCATGCAGAGAAGAAAGTAAAAATTGATTCACATTTTGTTTTTGATGCTGAACTCTGATAATATTTGAATAATACTGTGGAGGTGCTACAGAAACCTGTACTTACACACAAAATTGTGTTATTGGGATAGGGAAAAAGGTGAACACTTTTTTTTGCGGGTATGTTGTCATTATGACACTAAATGCATGCAGTCTATAAAAAAATTATTTTGAGCTTTTTGTGCTAGTGTCTTTTTCATTTGTGTTGCAGCTTGCATTGATTTGACAGTTGATATAGGAGGAGACGAAGTCATCGACTTAACCCGCCACTCAAACATCATGGACTCTTCTGTCGTGGTAAGATTCACATATCTGATTCTTCTAGAATGCTCTTTTATTTGGGGAAAACTATATGATCTGTCTGAACTCAATCAATTTGTTGTTTATTATAGTACACACACTTCTTTTTAAAAAAATATATAGACAGTTAGTAAGTTAATGTTTCATGTGTTATCCTTGGGGTTTTTTTCTTCCAGATATTGAGTCCAACAGATGATGTCGGTGAGTCAGATATTTACAAGTTTCACATTAAAACAGTCTTTATTTTTTTGGATTTTAAACTTCTTTAAGATGGCAAGCCTTGCAATACAATATGGGGCTTTTTTGGTTCGTTGTTTTTTGTGTTTTTTTAAAATCTATTGTATGCTTCATAGAAGTAATTTTCTCTTTCATTATTTAGTGCTATTTATCTTTTCACTTTTTGAGTCCATCAAAATTCAATCCTTTTATTAAAGTGTGATTCTTCCTCTTCAGGTTTATCTTTATTATTTGCAACTGGGCAGGTTGCGAAAACGATTCATTTCGAATTGGTAATTTCTTTTTTCAAATTCCTTTCATATGGTTTTCTTTTCACAGGGCCAATCAGACGAAGAAGAGGAAGTGGACGCCGTGGAGTAAGGAGATCGAGGCACCCACAAACAGACCGTAGCCTTTATCTGTCTCCCCCTCTGAATATGCCGTCCTCTTCTGGCACAGCCCAGCAAGATGTAGTGGTAGAGAACAGTGATGAGGAGCTGCCAGACATACCCTTCGAGATATCAGAAGAAAGGTAGAGGGAGAAACTAGTGGTGCTGTATACATGTTTATATTTATTATTATTATCATTATTTGTCAGGAATTCACCTTGCGGACGTGGCATTGCTCTGGCAATCCAATGCACAGAGTTAGAGTCCTGCTTTGGTACTTTGTTTTATCTCTTGAAGGAAGAGATTGACCACACATTATTTACTTTGACTATGTGGGTGGACCATGTTGGCAATGAGTTTAGGTCGTAATTAATCTAGATCATTCATAGGAGGCCACGGCTATTTGGTGATCGGGAGTTGATCAGGATTAATCATTGCTATCAGCAGGCCTGTAAATTGCCCGGCTTACCGGCAATTTATCCACTCGTTTGGTTTAGCTTGTTTTTTCAACCAGCGAAGTCTATGCCGTAAGCACATCTTTCCAGTTATTAGAGGTTTAGACTAAATAGAATGATCGCCCTCTCATTGTCACTGTTTATGTTTGTACGCTACCACACAATCCCCTCTTCTTCGCGGACTAAGCTATTTTTAGTCTGTGACGTAGCGCTCTCTTCGCTCACCGCGTCAAGTTGTCCGTCGTCTCGCGAGTCGAACACAGCGGGCGGGTTAGCTATTTTTAGTCTGTGACGTAGGTGATGACGATTCTCTTACCCTCACTCACAGCGCCGGGTTAGCAAACACACACTGTCTTCAATCCCCAATCAACACACACCTGGCGGTTGAACATGCTTTTATCTAAACCGGATCTTTTGAATTAAGACAAAGGCATGCATCATATTGTAAACTGTAAAGCTTTCTTGTCTGCTAGAGACACTGACAAACCTGCACTATCTAATTCTTCTCCTTTAGTGGTTTCTATTTAGCTTTGGGCGATTCATCATAGATGTGGTCTGGATATTTATCAGACTGTATAAAAGATTTAACATCGGAAATCATCGGCCAACCAAG
>JAUEKZ010180192.1:0-10000 GCA_031471865.1 Melibe leonina | reverse complement strand
CGGACATTTCTAACAGTAAATATTGATTATCTGAAAACATTCCCCCCGAGTTGTTATTTAGAATTCAATTAGACGTCTAACATAATGCCCAACATTAACAGGGAACGTCAGCGTTAAATACAAATTCAAACAAACCCCAGACATCTGACATAATTGATAGACGGTGTTTGAAGTCACAAGCGGTTTATTTTTCGCTCCTTCGACATACAAAAGCATAAAAAATAGTATATAGTCCCCGTGATATTTGTCTTACCGTTATTGACCGCATGCACTTCTATGATTATGATTCAGGTTCATTTTGCCCGCAACATGGCTATTTTTAGACGAAGTGAGATGGGGTAATTTAATTCCCATTTATTAGCAGAGCACACGTGATGTGAGGGTTACTCGTACTAGCAGTGTGGAGTCAGCAATGAATACCTTCAATTTTCAATTTTTCACATATTATCTTCCTTTTCCTCCAATTATGCGGTGCTTGGTTCTTATCAATATCATAAAATGGGATAGTCTTCCCCTTCTTCCAATTAACTGACTGACTCGTTTGGGCCGAGTATTACTGTCAGTGCGCATTTCAACGTGGTCGATTACAGATCTCTTAAACTCAAAGCGCTCTAAATATTATTTCTCCTTTTTTAGTTTAATGCAAAAACTTATAGGGTCTTTATGATGAAGCGTATTTTCAAAGGTTTCGATGTTGTTCATAACCTTTGCAGTTGTAGGCAAGCTGTTCCATAACCTTATAGTGCTAGGAAAGTAGGAATGACGATGATTATCAATATTAGATCGAGGTAGATTAAACATCTCATAGCCTGATTGCCTAGTTTGTCTCTGACTCAAACTCCGATGAGACTATTTATCAATTTTGTGATTTAAAATACAACACCATTTAAGATGCGACCTAAATGCTTGGTGTACTCTTCCCATCAAGAAGAAATATTTAAAAAAGATCAAAATTGAAAGAAAGATTGAAACATATTTTTGTTGGACTCAGTATGGTACAATGATGCAAACAAAGGCCTTAAAAGTCTTCACATCAAATGGCAGTAAATAAATAAAATAGGTGTCTTCAATCTCTATAAAAGCGATTGATGTTGATGACCTAGAATGGATATTGAGCTTAATAAAAAGTAGTTGAAATATTATTGCTTAAAAAACACCCACCTAATTAATTAGCAAACAACAGGATAACCTTTTTTGTTTTCTTCGAATAGAAAAAAAAATTCAAATTACCATCCGCACATTGCAAATGTTCTGCCTACTTGAATTCAGAGCAGTAGTCTATAAATATATCGATTAAAAGCCACCACGATATAAATTGAATTCTTTCCTTAAGAAAAAAAAAGACAATTACACGGATAGGAGGGAAGAATCGTCAGCTTGTTTTGTTAAAAATGGTTAAAGAGTTCCACTTCAAAACAGTTTCATTTTCTTTGCATCTCGCTTTGGCACTTAACCAATAATATAGCGTTGCAAAGCGTGGCAAAATTGGAAACCGTTTACAAAGCTACATAACAAAGGAATGCTGTCTACCCAACACTCCAATTGTATTGCGTTTTCAAACTAATACAAACTCAAAGGTTTGCTCTTTATTCACAGCCAAGGAGGAAACTGGATATAGCCGTATGAATGTTATTTTGCATTCAAAACGAGAAAGAACAATAGAAAAAACAACAAAAAACCAACAAAAGAAGAAAAAAATTGAGGACAGGGTACTTGGTGCAATAAAAGAGATTCAGCTACCAGTAGAATGATTAATGGTTTTAACTCATTCAATGCTAAAGTTGTTTCTAATCAAGCTTACTCGATACGTCAAAATATTCTACATTTGCCTGCTCGCATACCGAATCAGATTTCAGTGAACTTAATTTCATGCTTTTGGCAGACGTCAGTCCACTGAAATCTTATTCATCTGGTAGAAGAAAACGTTCATTTTGAAGTTTCCATTTTTCAGTTCGGTTAGAATAAGGCCCCGCTGTAAAATGGTTTACTAAATGTGTTAACCCACTATGACACGCGTAACATTGTCATCTCTTCCACCTTTACAGCCAACTCAAGTAATCATAATTATAAAAATGATGATGATGATGATGATGATAATAATAAAAATAATATTAGTAATAATAATAACGTTATTGAAAATATCAGTATTGTACATTCGTGTTTGATAAAGAGACTTTTATGTGTGTCTATTGATACATTAAACGATAGCGATACCTCCTAGGTCAACGTCATCTGACAACTTAATAAATAATATGATACGAATCGCTTTGTTATAGTTTACGGTTTCTCTAGCAGGAAAACCCAGAAACAACACATAGTTGTAATACATCGGCGAAGGTGTAATTTTAGTACCGTAAGAAGATAATGATCTCGTTCAGATCTGAGCCATGTGTGGCAACAGAATGAAGCTTTCTGTCTAAAAAAAAGCAAACTTATGATGGTGAAACAGGTTTCAGATCTTATGAAAACTACAGGAGGAAACTAAGAAACCATCTGGTGAAAATCCCTATTGTTTTTTTTTTTCAAAAACTATTTTACGACCTTACTTTATTTCTGTAATGAAGTACTGGGGTGATGAACGGGCAAATGAACACAATCACACACACACACACACACACACACACACACACACACACACATACACACACACACACACACACACATACACACACACACACACACACACATACAAACACACACACACAGACATACATACATAATAAATACATTCTCATAAACATCCACACACACACACACACACCTAAACAAAATCAAGTAAAGTAATGAAACAGTTCGTCTTTTGTTGATGTTGCTAAGATAGCTAACGTTTTCAACTCTACGCCTCTGGCCGCTGGTGCTTTGTTATGTTAAATTGAAACATGCCTCTGCTAGAAAACACAGAAAGAAAATCGTGCGCGTCCTTACACTCTAGTAGTCCTTGGTTCACATCTATTGTTTGTGTAACTAGAACATTGGTAACAATAAGGTAGAATAAGTAGTTTTTGTTATCGTCTAGCCATGCTTGACACGTTCCACTTCAAAAAAGGCCCAGGTACTCTTTTACAGGTCACTGAAATTCAATAGGCACACTGTTTTTCCAAATAAATGGCTATATAGTTATATTTCCCTTATATCAGATCACTATAGAGGTATTATTCTAACAGATCGAAACAGCGATAGAGAGAATGTGAGAAGGATAGAGAGAGATAGAGAGAGATAGAGACAGAGAGTAAATGAATGAAAAATAAAACAAGAGAGAGAAAGGGAGAGAGAGATTGAGAGGGAGATAGATAGAGAGAGAGAGATAGAGACAGAGAGAGAGATAGAGATAGATAGAGACAGAGAGTAAGTGGGAAAAAATAAAAGAGAGAGAGAGATAGAGATAGATAGAGACAGAGAGTAAGTGAAGGAAAAATAAAACAAGAGAGAGAGAGAGGGAGTCATAGATTGAGAGAGATAGATAGATAGAAAGAGAGATAGAGGCAGAGAGTAAGTGAAATACAAATAAAAGATAGAGAGAGAGAGAAAGAGAGAATATTCAATTTACATCGAAGCAATTATGACTTGCTGACAAAGTAACATATGAAGGATACAGGGGAAGAACGATCACAGTCGTATTTTGCTATCTTAAACTAAAATTCCCGAGAACAATATCTCCTCCACCATCAAAACATTAAACAAGACAAATATATATATAAATAAATACATTTCATAAAGTTACAATAATAAGGATCAGGCTCTGATTACCCATTCATTGGTCAAGAGCTCTAGACGGCTGCACTACAGATCCACTCCGCTCACGCTCACGCGGTCATCTGTTTCTACATATCAGTGCGAAGTGTCAAGTAGCGCATTGTATCTGGCTGGAACATCCATATCTAGTGTAGCTCTCGGACAACAGTCAGAGTTCTGATGTTTACCCTTTCACTGCTAAGTTCATCAAAATCTTCAAGAGTTGCCTATTCTTATACCAGATAAATCAGATTTTAGTGAACTGACATTATGCCAAAACCCTTAAATTTAGGTTTTCGGCATAAATGAGTTATGATTTGTCGGGTATAAGAAGATGTAGGTACATTTCCAAGATTTTTGCATATTTTAGTTGAGTTAGAATCAGACCTCGCGGTGAAAGGGTTAATAGACACTGACATTGGTTAAAAAACGACTACTTACTCGGATGTGTAAATAAAAAAGAAAGAAAACACGGCAACTGACTGGAAAACAAAGGGAGTTTATCAATGTATACATATGCAGCATAGACATCATTAGTTAGGACAATTCTCCAAATTCATTCCAATACAGGAAAGAGGACGTGAGAAACAAAGCAATTTATTAGGAGTTGTCTGGGTAAGAATTGAGTCGGTGGGATTGATTTGCAAAGTCTGGAGCCGAAAGTAAACCACGAAGAGGCAATCATTCCTAGGTAATTTCACAACGCTTCCAGACTGCCATGTGGGCTTAACCCTTTCACAGCGAGGTCTTATTCTGACCCAACTGAAATATGCAAAATCTTGAAAATGTACGTATTCTTATACCAGATAAATCCGATTTCAGCGAACTGACATATGGCAAAAGCCTGAATGCAGGCACATGTGAGTTCACTGAAATCGGATTAATCTGCTATAAGAACAGGCAAGTCTTCAATATTTTGATGTCCTTAGCATTGAAAGGGTTAACATCGGAGACGATCTTCAAATCAAACGAATTCTTTCGGTCGGTGGCAATCTAAACATTTTTCACATCTTTTGTAAGCAGTACCGAACTGGTGGCACAAAAACAAACGAATAATCAGCATCTTAAGGATTCCTGGATTACTGTTACTGTATTTCTTTTTTTCTCTTTCTTTCTTCTTCATCTTTTTCTTCTCCCCCTCCTTCTTCTCCTCCCCCTCATCTTTCTCCTCTTCCTCCTCCTTCTTCTTCTTTTTCTTCTCCTTCACCACTTCTTCTATTCTGCTTTCCCCTCCTCGTCTCCTACTTCTCCTTCGCCATCCTGCTCCTGTTCAACTTTTTCATCTTCCGCTCCCTCATCGTCACAGGCTTGAACTTACTGTTGCTAACATCAAACTAGAACAAAAACTAAAACAGTAATACCATGAGTCTAGAGAATAAAAAATGAAGCAGAAAAAAGACCAGAGAATAAAGCGTTCTGCTATGTTTGTCTTGTAAACTTTCTTGGCCTCCCTGGCAACTAATGGAACTCGGCGTCTCGATCTTTGTCACATCAAGAGGTATTGTATGCATTTGTGTTGTATCGAATTGTTTGTTCTCGTCTGGAACAATATTAAGCCCAACAATCCGACTACTTGAGTGGAATATCGATACTGGTTCACGTAACCTTCCGGTCATGATTATGCAATTTCAGTTAATGAAATAAAAATAAAAACCAATAATTAAAAAAAACGCCTCAAACTCAAAGATCTTTCTCCATCCACAATGTCGTTTGTCTATTTACCTTCTTGCTGTCCTTCCATCCATCTGTCTGGCTATCAACACTTTCTTACTATCAGTACATACATAATCATACTGTATCCAATGTATCTCATTTGTTCATTTATGCCTTCTTCCCATAGTTTTGTCAGTCCATTAAATAAAAAGGAAATACAAGCTATCGTAACTATCTGAACATATTCAGCCATGTAGAATATAACAATGTCTGACCCTTCATTGAAAATAACAGCATAAAATAATTAACATAATAAATATTTCAAGAACATTAAACATTCTCCCTTTCACCTGTCAATAATCTGTTTAGATTAGGGTATGCTCTATCTTCAACCTCCAAATCCATGCACTTCTCTTATGTTATTCCGTTATGGGCACTTAATTAAAAAGAGAGAGAAAGAGAGAGAGAGAGAGAGGTGGGGGAGTGAGAAATGAGAGAAAGAAAAAGATATAGAGAGAGATAGATAGCGAGAGAGAGAGAGAGAGGGAGGGATAAGAAGTGTGAAAGAGAGAGGGGGGGATGAGGAGAAAGAGAAAGAGAGATACAGAGAGAGATATATAGATAAACACACACAGATAGAGAGAGAGAGAGAGAGAGAGAGAGGGATGAGTTGTCCATAATCTCCATCGTATTATGAGCCACGATGGCCGTTGGACATCAAATTGAAATAGACGTCTACCCATAATCATCCCACGGGACAGGAACCGGGAATATAGGATGTGGGATGTGGGTAGTGAAATCTGAATGGTGGGAAGCGAGATGTGGGCTGTGGCATCTAGGGTGTGGTATGTGAAATGCGAGATGTGAATTGTGGGATTCGGGATAGGTGGTTTGGGATGCGAGATGTGAGATGTGAGATTTAAGATCCCGGATGTAAGATGCGAGATCCAGGATGAGAGATGTGAAATGCGAATAGAAAGATATGGGATGAGAACTGTGGAATGCTAGATCCGAGTCGAAGCATACGGGATGAGGAATGAAAGATGCTGAATGATGCCGATGTCCAGGGTTTGAGTGATCGAAGACAGATCGATAAAGGTTGATTGGAGGAGGAGGAGGAGGAGGGAAGGGGGGAGGTGGGACAAGGAGAATTCAGTGAAAGGGAAATGGGAGGGGATGAGGGTGTGTGGCTAGGACGGACATCCGGCCGCCAATGTCTTGCGTCCACTTCCACGAGGCCATTACAATTTACAATGAATCCGCAAGTCCCTTACCGGGACCGTGAGAGACATCTGACTTTGTTGTCTATTCAAACATCAACCAGACTTTCCTCCCTTGCCCGTCTAAATAAGAGAATTTTGATTTGTTTTTCATCAGACTTTGGGGCTAGTCTTAATAGCAGACTCTGTTGTCTGTTCAAACATCAAACTTTGTCGTCTTATGCTGATTAAACAGCGTACTCTGTTTCCCCATTAAATATCAGGCGATGTCGTCTTCCATCTAAATAGGAGACTTCATTGTCCCTTCAAACATCAGACATTGTGGCCTGAATTGGATAGGAGGGATGGTTTTTTTCCAATTCAATCTACGCAGTTTCAGGTTGCTCGCGTAAACATCTCTATGTGTAATGTGTATATAAGTGTGTTTGTGTGCATGAGAACGATAGATTGATAGGTATAGGATACATAATAATATGAATCTGTATTTCTATCAATCCTTCGATTATCCATATATTATATGGATAATCGATGGATTGATAGAAATACAGATTCATAGATAGATAGATAGATATAGACTGATAGATTCATAGATAGATAGATAGCTAGATATATATATATATATATATATATATACATATATATATATATATATATATATAGATAGATAGATAGATATATAGATAGATAGATAGATATATAGATAGATAGATAGATAGATAGATAGATAGAGACTGATGGATTCATAGATAGAAATTAAAATACATATCCACACTTACTTATATAACACATAACACCTCATACTACTCTAATTCTATCTATTCAGAAATTTGAATAAAACTCTCATGAAAAACTAAGTGGAGACGGACAGTTCTGACAGAAATTGAATAAAAAAAGAAGAATGGGAATAGGACACGCTATTCAATTAAATGGGATGAATATTGAATGTAAAACTAAATAAGGTAAATCGAAAAAAAAAGACAGCCGGGCGGAATAGGAGATGAGATTGCATAGCAAAGAAGATCAAACAGAGCGGCATTGAAATATCCTTCGTAGTCCGTTATTATGTGGAATGCAAGATTCAGAAGAGACAAATAGATAAAAAGCTGACAAATGGAAATGAACGTGACACTATGCAAATGAATACAGCAATCAATGAATTTGTAGAAATGAGAGAGAAGGAGGGAGAAAGAGAGAGAGAGAGAGAGAGAGAGAGAGGAAGAGAGAGAGAGAGAGAGAGAGAGAGAGAAGAGGGGGGGGGGGGAGAGAGAGAGAGAGAGAGAAAGAGAGAAGGGAGGGGGGAGATGAGGGTAGAGATGAAATAAGAGAGTGTAAAAAGAGATGCATGAATAAATAGATAGAAAAAAAGAGAAAAATAACAGATACAAAAAGACAAATCTATATAATATGTGTCAAGCAAGATATATTATGTGTTGCGGGTTTACAAGTAGACAGCTAACTATCCCATTTCATTTGAAAATGCTTGTGTAAGATGGATATGTCAGTACGTTTTTTATTTCTTTCATTACAATTAGAGTATAACAAACAATAAATGATAAACGTCTTCGAAATCACAAAAAAAACCGGAACTCTGAAATAGTGTAAACATGTCTTCAACGCAAGCAGGTTTAGTTTTTCTCACTCCCGCAAAGTAGCCCGATTTTGACTTGAGAGTTTAGAGACTTTCAATGACGACATATAATATATAGATAGATCGATAGATAGATAGATAGATAGATAGATGGATGGATGGATTGGTTGGGTAAGTAGGTCGGTAGGTAGGTAGATAGATAGATAGGTAGATGGATAGATAGGTAGATAGATAGATGGATAGATAGGTAGATAGATAAATGGATAGATAGGTAGATATATAGATAGATAGATAGACAGACAGACGAATAGATAGATAGATGGATAGATATATAGATAGATAGGGAGATATATATATAGATAGATAGATTAATATATAGACAGATAGATAGATAGATAGATAGGTAGATAGATAGATAGGTAGATGGATAGGTAGATAGATGGATAGATAGATAGATAGATCGATCGATAAATAGATAGATAGGACGATTGATAGATAGATAGATAGGTAGATAGATAGATAGATAGACAGAAAGACGGATAGATAGATGGATAGATATATATATATAGATAGATAGATAGATGGATAGATTGATATTTAGATAGATAGGGGGATATATAGATAGATAGATAAATAGATAGACAGACGGATAGATAGATAGATAGGTAGATAGATAGATAGATAGGTGGATAGATAGATAGATAGGAAGATATATATATATATATATATATATGTATATATAGATAGATAAATAGATAGACAGATAGATAGATAGATAGATGAATAGATAGATAGATAGGAAGATATATAGATAGATAGATATATAGATGGATCGATAGATAGATAGATAGATAGGAAGATATATAGATAGATTGGATTATAGATGGATAGGAACAGGTGTCGCCAGTGGGCGAATCGCCTTGAATGAGAATTAGAGAACGAGTAAAACGAAGAGTCAAAATATAAGATTAAAAACATGAAACTAGCACTGTATATGTGTGTGTGTGTGTGTGTGTGTGTGTGTGTGTGTGTGTGTGTTCTACGTGAAGCAAGAACAAAACGGGAGCAAATAGCAATTATGGGTGGTGTCCCAATTAAAGCTGTAGATAGAGCTTCTAACTAGACGCACGGTCTATCACATAATGAAATAATTGGGGATGCCAAAGGATCCGTCATCGATGCTGCGTCTAAATAAAATGTGAAGATATTAACGATTTCATCATGTTTATGTTTGCTGTAGCAAAGTCTATAAAGGACAAGACCATCCTAGCAATTTAGAGGTTAAAAAAAAGAAAAGTTATTTGAAGGTTGTGAGACGTTTTTCTGTCATTTCGCTTTGATTTGTTGGGATTTTTGTTTTGTTTTGTTTGTTTTTAATGGGATTTCTATATGAAAACCTAAAGCATCGTCCCCACATAAGCCTAGGAAACTCATTCAAATTTCCAACACCAAAACTTTCTAGTCATCACTCTGTTCTCAATCAGTGGATTATTATGTGTAAAACAGCAAGACGAAGGAAAAGGCGAATTCGTATTGGCCAACTGAAAAAGAAAGTACACCAACAGTTAGGGCCGGGCGGTCTCGATTTTCAATTTTGAGAAATATGAACCCAGTTCGGCCGATTATTTCTTAACTACTAGCAGCCGAGAATCGACTCCTAACCTAGGCTTACTTCTTTGGCTAAAGAATTGATTATTATAAACTAGAGAGAGGGAGTGGGTGGGGGGGGGGAGAAAGAGAGAGAAAGAAAGAAAGAGAGAGAGAGAGAGAGAGAGAGAGAGAGAGAGAGAGAGAGAGAGAGAGAGAG
>JAUEKZ010180181.1:0-11859 GCA_031471865.1 Melibe leonina | reverse complement strand
CCAAGTTAGATTTACATAGAAAGACATTCGCAACCTACCAAGTTAGATTTACACAGAGAGACATTCGCAACCTACCAAGTTAGATTTACACAGAGAGACATTCGCAACCTACCAAGTAAGATTTACACAGAAAGACATTCGCAACCTAACAAGTTAGATTTACACAGAGAGACATTCGCAACCTATCAAGTTAGATTTACACATTATACTTATCCATTGAAATGATATTTTGTAATTCAACTGTTTCAGTGTCCACTGCCGCTCCCTGTGTATTCAGCCACTGGCTTCCATGGTGGTCAAAAACTGAACCACTTATGAGCAATAATGGAGACAGAGAGTTTATGACTAATGAGCAGCTTGGAAATCTTTGCAGTGGCACGGTATTCTTAAACAAAACTTTTGATAGAGACTTATGAGGGATTTGTTTAGATAAAAATGAAGAGGATGTATGTGATTTTCTGATCAGATCACCAAAGTGTATCTTGTCATATCTTATATCTTATATTGTCTATGATTTTAAAACATTAAGAAAAAACTTGCATTTTAATTTATGACAAATATTTTCAATTTTGAGATTTCTTTCCAAGATTGCATTTTTTAGATAAATATGATTGCTTTACCTTTAATGCTGCTTTGCTTTGAATTACCATTTGCTATTGCTTAAGTCCAGTATTTAACATTCATTGCAAAGTCTATAGATTTATGGGACATTTTAAATGCTGTGTATTTTTTCATAATGCTTCTTTTTTACAGATCACTGATATAGCTTGCTACACAGTAACTGGAATTCCCTTTGATGAGAGTGGCGAAGTTGTGGACTGTAACTTACAAGATGGACTGACATGCAGTAATAAGAGAAATAATCATATCTGTCTCGACTACAAAATCCGATACTGGTGCCAATGCCCTCAGGATAGCACAACGCCACCAACCAATCAATCATCTTCAACCGTATCATCACCACCATCTACAAAGACGACAAGAGTGCCAGGCACAACTGGCTCAACAGCTCAACCAACTCCAGCCTGTGTCACAAGGTGGTCTGAGTGGATTGATCGCAATACAGATACAACAGAATTTGGAGACAGGGAAAAATTGGACAAAGAAGTTTTGGCTGAGTTTTGTCCAGGAGGAAATATTACGGACATCCATTGTCACGACACTGAAATGAATGCTGATTACAGACTGTCTCCTGATCTGTCAGTATGTTCCTTGGAGGGTGGCTTCAGATGCTGGAATAAGGATGACTTATCTGGCCACCCACCATGCAAGAATTACAAGATTCAGTACAAGTGTGACTGTGGAGGTAAGAATGGGATTTATTACTGTAGCTGGTTGGTTCTAGATCTATGCTGTCCTTATGGAGAAGCAGGTTAGCATTTATCACACTGAATATGAAACCTAGTGCAAATAAATCTGATATATCCTTTACAAAGAAATTCTAAAGATTTGAAATCTATAATGAGCAAAAGCCATGTTTGAGTAAAGACTATATTAGTTTCATCCCCATCTTGAACCATGTCCCAGATTTTGCAAATTATTGTAAAAAAGATGGACCTACTTTGGATGGAATAAGATAAGATAAGATAAGATAACTCTAATGATCCCTCAACGGGGAAATTATTTTACAATTTTTCATACAAACATAGGGATGCGTCATAAAAAAGGAAACAACAAAATGAAGAAACAAAAATGATAGATAAATAATAAACATAAAATGGATATGATTTGATAAAAATAAAAAAAAATGAATACTAAATAACTAAATAAACAAAATTTTATTCAGGCCTTGGATGTAAAGTGTTTAAGATCGAAATGGACCTTGGCAAGAAGGAATGGCTTTAACAATTAGTCCTGACCCTTGGCATCCTATGTCTACCGGTAGGCTGTATATGTCTACTGTCATATTCATCATGAATTCATTTATAAAGCTACTGAATTGACAAGTCATTATTATCTACACTTCTCTGCTCAATAAGACACATGAAATAATGATTGCTCTACCATAATGCGATATATTGCATTCAATAGTTTTGAGGTATAAAAAAAAAAGCTACATTCGCTGTCAATTTAGAATCTTAACCAATCCATATTTACTCAAATCACATAATAATTGAGGGTACTTTTATATGTTACTTGTGTGAGATTGAATAATGACAGTAAGGTGGGGAGCAAGCACTGGGAATCACAAGAAATGAGACAAACTTGAGAGAGTATGCAGTGCAGAAACGAGACAAAGCCAAAGAAAGCAGAAAAAATGGAGAAACAGAAAAAACAGGGTAGCGGATAGCTCAAGTGGTTAGCACACTGTCCGTGCTACCGGCCAGGCGATGGGTGCCGGGTTCAAACCCCACTCTGGAAAATGTTTTTCTGTTTTTTCTGTTCCTCCATTTTTTCGGTTTCCTTGGCTTTGTCTCGTTTCTGCACTGCATACTCTCTCAAGTTTGTCTCATTTCTTGTGTGAGATTGTAAAATAACATAAAATGTATTTTTCCCTGATACCTCAAATCTACTAAAAGTTGAATATGCTATTATTCTAGAGCTGTGATGAAATCTAAAGACATATTTTCTCTTGTTGTTTGTTTTAGGCATTCCTACTCCTGCCGTTGCCACCCCGACTACTCCTCACAAGCTTCAAGTCAGATGTGGTTGGTCTCCTTGGTTAAATTCAGACTCTCCAAAATCAGGACTAGGTGACCTTGAAACAATTTCAAACCTGAAAAGGAAATACGGGATATGTCGTCAGATAACCAACATTGATTGCAAGGTTTCTGGTACCTCTACATCCTGGTATGCAGCTGGTCAGTTTGGGGTCAAATGTGATCCACACAACGGCCTTCGGTGCTACAATGCAGACACCAGAGAGCAGCACTGTTTTGACTATGAAGTGAGAGTGTATTGTTGGGATAAATCCTGTGGTAAGATGTATTGGCTTACATATGACAGCATTTTTTGTCCCAGTCATAAAAAAAAATCATATCCTTGGTCATGTTCGGGGGATTGGAATTAAATTTCAATAGACAGCTTGAATCAGTAGCTCATTTAGTTTTCTTTTTTTAGTTAATGATTTTTTGTGCAATTTGCTCAAGAAATTACTGGTAGAATTACTGATATAGAAATTCAGTCCATCAAAACGTCTTGTATTAACCCTTTCACAGCAGAGTCTGATTTTAAACGAATTGAAATATATGCAAAATCTTTAAAATGTTTAAGTTCATAGACCAGATAAATCAGATTGCAGTGAACTGGCATATATACGCTAAAAGCTAGAAATTTAGGTTGTTGACAAATTATGTCAGTCCACTGAAATCTTATAAATCTAGTATAAGAACTGGCAAATTTTGAAGATTTTAATGTATCTAGTTTGTAGTTTGAGAAATAACATTAGCACTGAAATGGTTGATAGTATCAACCAAAAGGCACCCCATATGCATACACAGTATGGGTGCCCCACCATAACAAGGACAAATGCCTTTCTATGTATTTGTTCCATGTTTCATGTCCCTGTTGGGGTCCTATACTATGCATGCATACTCAAGATGGTCGTACTTGCACCCTGTATTTAGTCTTTCAGTCTGGTGGGAAAATGGTGCAAATTTAATTTAAGAAAGTCAAATGTTTTGCTTGCTTTATTAACGATGAACTTCATGTGGTTGTCTCAGTCAAAAATTTTGTAAACTGATATACACAGATAGTGGATTCAATTTTTGTTTACTTCAATGCCTATTTACTGGATTCAGTTTTTGTCAACTTGAATGCTCAGATGGATTTTTTTTGTCTTTCATTTGTTGTCCGTGGATTGTGTAGTTTTGCATTTTGGGGTACTTTCTGGGTGTTGCGATTAATACAAGGCATTGTCATGGATGGAATTTCATTTTCAGTTCAGAAATTATTTTTTTTCTTCCTTCTTGTGATAACCAAGAATGACTAAGGAATTTTACTGTAATATTTGGGGTGATGGGCAAGATTGTTTAGATAAAAGGAGGTTACTTTGCATTTTCCAAGAAGTACTAGATGTGTAGATCTGACTGAAACAAATGTGTCATGATGTAGCAATTTATCATAATTCGTGGTCAACCCTGATCAGTAAAATGCGCTTCTTTCTTTTGTTCATATGTTTACTATGTTGGCAGTATAACAAATAGCTAGTATATTTTTATTTTAATAAGTTCAAAGCTAGCAATATGCAAGTGAAATGGAACTTAAAACTAATGTGGAATAAAGTGGCAAAGTGTGATCACTTTTTGATTTCTAACTTTCAATTTAGAATATGCTATATGCTGTATTAGCATACATAATTTTTACTAACTTTCTCTCTCAATCTCACCATAGGTTCTCCTCCTTCCACAACAACCACCACCCATCCCATATATTCCACCATCAGCACCACTGGTGAGTGATTGAGCTTTCATTTATCCAGTAGTATGAATGATTCCCAAAACCCTTTTTTCCTTAGGAGTTAGCAGACCTCATTCCAAACAATCGAGATGTTTTTATCATTGTTTCACTTACAATGATTGTATAATGATGGATATTGTATTATAATCTTTTCTCTTTTTTTTCCCTCTCCACCTTCTTTATTTTCATAATCTGCTACTTATCAATATCATTTTTATAATTATCATTATCATTATTACAATTATCAACACCCTGAGTATCAGCATTATCTTCCTCTTAAAAAATGTACTTGTCTGATCAATTGTTTTTATTGTCACTACTAAGCTAGTCACTCCATAGCTGCTTCTTCTTCCAATTAACTGACTGACTCGGCTGGGGCGAGTATAACTGTCAGTGCACATTTCAATGTGGTAGTTTACAGACCTCTTTAACTCTTTAAGCGTTTTAATATTTTTTTCTCGTTTTTTAATTTAATGCAATAACTTATAGGGTCTTTCTTTAAGTTATATGATGAAGAGTATTTTTAAAGGTTTCGATGTTGTTCATAAGCTTTGTTGTTATAGGCAAGCTGTTCCATAACCTTATAGTGCTAGGAAAGTAGGAATGAAGATGACTATCCATATTAGATCGCAGTAGATTAAACATCTCATAGCCAGATTGCCTAGTTTGTCTCTGACTCAAACTCCGCTGGTATTGGTCAAGATTTCTGTAAGTCTGTTTAGCCCATTTTAAAATATCTTAGTCCCTGCTCTCTCCTCTTGGAGCGGTAACCATCCTAAATTCTTCATATTGATATTTGTTGAGCCTGTAATAAAGGAGGTTACATATCAAGCAGCATTCATTCGAGTATAGGTTTTACAAATGTTTTATATTCTTCATTGATATATTTTGGACAGTTGGATGTATTATGTTTAAGAAAAGCAAGAATGGCATTTGCCTTTTATACACTTTTTCCATTGCTGTTTACTACTCCTAGATATTTTGAATTCTTTGTTTCTTTTACCATTTTGTCGTGAATACAATATTTTTCTTGTATTGGGCTTAATTTGTTTGTTATTTTTAGCCCTTGGCATTTTTCTGGATGAAATTCAATTTTCCATTTTTTCTCCCACTTCTTCAAAGGGTTAAGATCGTCTTGTAAAATTTTACAATAATTTTTATCGCTTATTCTTTTGAATAAAAAACTGTCATCTGCCAATAATCTTAGTTCAGTCCCTGGTGTTAGATCTTTATTGATACTGTTTATGTAAATGAGAAAGAGCAATGGGCCTAAAATTGTACCCTGCTGCACCCCTGATCTTACAGGTACTTTATTCGATTCCATTCCATTAACTATCACCATTTGAGTTCTGTCTAAAAGAAAAGATTCTATCAAATTAACAATTTGTTAAGATATTCCAGAAGTTTTTAGTTTGTAAAGTAACCCTTTATGATCAACTTTGTCAAAGGCTTTTGAAAAGTCTAGCAGTATTGAGCTTTAGTATTTAGGCAATTGCTAAAGTCATTAATGGTGGTAATTAGTTGTGATTCACAGCTTGTTTTTTGCCTGAAACCATGTTGCATGTTATTCAGAATGTTATGGTCTTTCAAATGGTCCACAATGTTGCTGTGGATTATATGTTCTAACAATTTGCAAGTTATTGATTTTAGAGACACAGGCCTATAGTTTTCTGCATTTGATTTATTTCCTTTTTTAAACAATGGAATGATTCTAGCCTTTTTCCAGTAATTTGGTATTGTGCCCTGGTTTGAAATTGCCTGAAATAATAATATATACATCAAGAATGTCTATAGTCTATAGCTAACATTAAAAAATTCTCCCTTGTATCTCATCTGGTCCCATGGCCTTATGCTTCCTCCCATCCCATCCACAGTTGTGTGCCCTCCAGGCCAAGAGTGGCAATCATGTGCTTACAAATGCCATGAAGTGTGTAATTATTATGGAGAAAAGACTGGTGCCTGCAGTGAACATGTGGAAGGAGACTGTGTCCCTGGATGCAAGAATGTCATTTCAAATGTTACCTGTAAACCTCAGGAGCGACTGAATGATCAAGGCATCTGCATTCATCAACAGCTTTGCAATTGTCTCAAACCTGATGGCACTCCCTCAAGAGTAAGTTGCTTAAATCTGTCAATGCTAAGGTTATTTCTAATCAAACTAACTATTCTTATACCACATAAATCAGATTTATTGATGTGTGTTAGTTTACTTAAATTTGGTTTATCTTCTATAAGAACATGTACATTTTAAAGAATTTGCATATTTCAATTTGGTTAAAATCATATCCCTCTGTAAAAAAAGTTAAACTTTACCCTAATGACAGTCAAGTATTAAGATTGTTTTAAAAAAATACATGATATTACTTAGCGTTGCACAATTGATACAAACATTTAAGGAACAATTAAGATAAAAGAAATACTTCCAAGGTTTCAATAAAAGCATGTTATCTCGTGCTTGCTTCATTTAGATAAGAATGTATTAAAAGATTGCAAAATCAATGGCTGAGAAAATTAAAGGAATGGGTGTTAAAGGAAAATTTTATTACATTCTCAATTCTTGGAAAATTATCTCAATCTATCAGCCCATGGAAACATGGCCAAACCCAGATGCTCCCTGCTCTAGGTGTGGCTGCTTCAACAATGCAGTCATATGTATCCGTGATCCAACAGGCTGTCTGACACCTGAACCAGATCTGAATGTCACAGTTACCGCAACTCCAAACGTATGTGGATGGACTGAATGGATTGACCATGACACTCCTAGCTATGGTAAAACAATTCTTCTTCTTTAAGTTCTCTACTACCACCATAACCCTTTTGATGATAATGTAGACCTTACCTAGGAGAGAGAGAGGGGGGGGGGTGCATATAGAGGTGAAGAAAGTTCTGTGTAATTTGATGGTTCCTCAGAGTAGTCAGCAAAACATGTAGGTAAAGACCTGATCTATTTTTCATTTTTCATATAGGGATGCTATATATAATACCTTTTCCATTGCTTTTATCTTGTTTTTTTTTGTGTTGTGTTATTTTTTTTAAAAGGTGGAGGAGACATAGAACTGGTGCAAGAAGCAGGATGTTTCAATCCCTTAGCTGTGGAATGCAGAGATGTGCAAACAAAGAAAGATGTTAGGCTCGTCAACCAGAAATTGACATGTAGTTTGTCTGAAGGACTTAAATGCTTCAATTACAACAATAATGGGAAATGCTCAAATTATGAAATTAGAGTATTTTGCCCATGTTCCGAATGTAAGAACATTTATAATTTCTCATCGGTTTGATAGAATTTCTTTGTCATGACTGGAACTTATTTTTTTCCTTAGATTGAAAGTAAACTGCTTTTTTCAAAGAAATAATTCAGGAGGCATATATTCATTAGTGTCAAGGAAAATATATTTCACCCTTAATCAATTGAATCAGAGGGAGCTTAAAATTGATACATAATTCTCTCTCTAAATTATTTGACAGTTAATAAATAAGAGAGTAATATTGATTATGAGGTTTATCTTTGAATATTCATATCTGTTAACCCCCCAAGAATGTTTCGGAAACCCTTTTACACTGTATTAAAATGTTTTGAATTCAAATGAAATGGTATCTTCTTTGTGCAATCAGATGAAATCCAAAAAGAAATGTGAGATTTTTTGCTCATTCATAACTTTTCAGGAGATTAAAAGTAACAAAAGAAGATACAGTATCTTTATTGGGAAAGGTTTTTAATTCTGAATAGAATCCTTCTCCTTATACAATAGTAGAAATTCAATAAATTACAAATTGTCCTGTATCTTATATTGTAAAAGCAACTGTTTGTGAGATCTTGTATTTCTTTAACGTCATGACTGGTTTGAGAATTACTTTTGTAGTTAAGTTTTTGATCAAAGATTATGTGTCTCTAAAGCTTTTTTAAGTTTTGATTTTTACATCATTGTTGCTTTTATTCCAGCCTTTTTGACACCTACAACTTCCAATCCATCCACATCACCTTCTATTACAACTACCAGTGGACCAATAGGTAATTAAAACTTTCTTAAGATCTTGTTCAAGTTTTGTTAATAGGAATTCAAATTTTTGGGAAAGTAATTGAATAAGAGTGAACTAATCTCAGAAGCTGTAAGCAAAGCACGCGAGAAAATATTCTGATTCAATGTAATACATTTTTAATGTATTAAATCTATGACTCTACATACAAAAATATTTAAGCTCCATCAAAAATCCAAAAGGAAGATTGAAGTTTTTTGAGTGTGTTTCTAGAGTAGGATTTTAACATGCACAGCAATGTGATAGATATATGGACTGACTTAGATAGACCGACAGACAGATAGACGGACAGAAAGACAGCCAGCCATACAGCTAGATAGATAGGCAATAGATTCAAATGTAACAGATGGATTGGCTAACACTGACAGATAGATGGACATGGTGATCAGATAAACTGACAGATGGATCCAAATAATATTACTTTTATTCCACCAGCCTTAAATTTTGTTGCCACCTTCCTAAACTTCTTCAGATATAACACCTCTCAAAATGTTTACTTAAAATTTTGATCCCTTTGCTGGTGGGTGACTCCGTAGTTAAATATCTAGCCTAAGACATCCCCGACAATGAGTTCCTATAATTCCCATACTATTTCCCTACCTCGCAACACATGGTGCTTTGTTGTACTGCCAACTTAATAATTTTCCCACACTTTGCAGTATAATAAGAGTTGAGTTTATGCTTTTTAGAGTGGAAATGTTCTATATGAATGCTTTATCTCATCTTTAAACTGAACAAAAATCCAGCAAGGGGGAAAAGTGTTTGGCTAAGTGACTATAAGAATTGATGATAAACTTTTAAAGCAATGCTAATCTTAATATTTTATTTACCAGTTTGTGGTTGGACAGATTGGATGAGCAATTATGTCAATAATGCTGCTGGAGATTGTGAGACCATCTCAGATCTACGTCGAAACCATGAGTTCTGTGCCACCAGTGCAATTGTCAGCATTCAGTGCCGAGACAAAGCCACCAAAAGTCAAGTCACCGACAAGAATGCAACAATTGCTTGTGACATCAACCGTGGTGTGGAATGTTTCAGTCGGCAGCAACCAAACCACTGGTGCCCTGATTTTGAAGTGCGATTTATGTGTGATCCTATTGGCTCTGGTTGCTCGAATATTGTAACATCCACAACTCCAAGCACATCAATGACAACCCCTGGACCAGACGGTCATTCAACAACACCAAGAGGAAATCCAGGTAAAGTTTCCACCTTCTTGTCCATTCCCTTATAAATGTTGAGCGATAATTGGTTTCATGGTTTTTTATTGTTTACTTTAACTTTTATCCTGTAAGTTTTGTTGCTTTCTCTTTATCCAGCTTCTTAATCTTGAAAACTTAAAATGACTACATACATAAACCTTTTGTACTCTTTCCAGTGCCAATATGTATGGAAGAATTGGGTCTTGGAAGTAAGAAGATTCCTGATTCAATGATCAGTGCCAGTTCCTACCGAGACTCTTCGCATTCACCGCAGCACAGCAGACCCACCACATCCAGCAGCTGGATGCCTTTGTCAAATGACAAGAAACAGTACCTGCAAGTAAGACATGCCACAGTTCACAGCTGAAATATTTATCTCGTGTTTGATTGAATGGAATCAGAGTGGCTAGTTTCAAATGTTTGCTGAAAATTTGTTAGAGACAGAAACGAAATTCAGTAATTGTTAGATCCATGTCCAACTAAATTATCAGGAAGAACATACTTTTATACCCAACAATATCCAGAAGAAGCAATTTAGTTTCTTGTATTTTCTTTAACTGCTACAACCAGAAGCGGAGACTTTTAATGAATAAAGACCAAGCTAATAAAAAAATATAGATTAACATGTGAAGATTTGAAATAGAATTAGAACTTTGTTAATTTACCCTCTCTTGCTTATCCATGAATTTGTGTGACGAGTTTTCAAAATGAATATATAAACTATAGATTCAGCACTCAGAGAACAATTTGATGTAAGTTAGTAGGAACTGAGTTAGGGAAGAAAAAATGCTTTCTTTGAAATTGGCTCATTGAATTTATAATCCTTTAAAAACAGGTTGATCTTGAAGTGGAGAATGTAGTAGTGACTGGAATAAAAATGGACGGCAACTTAGTGACCAACACAGCTGTGGATACATTCAAGGTTGTTTACAGCAACAATGGTGTGATGTGGAACACAATCAAAGACAAGAAAGGCTCTGATGAGGTGTTTATATTTTTATAATTCTCAATTTTACATCACCCTATGTTGCAAAAAAAAATAATTCTTGAGCAGAGACACCAAATATAATACTTTTATCATTTAAGACATACAATTTGATGGTCATTCATAGATGCTTTAATTTATCTTATGGCGGAATCAAGTTAAGCTCTCGCCAGAGACACTTCAAATTTTGATTTTGTTTAAAACATCAAAACTGCATTAACTATCAAAAAATCGCTATTGTAACAATTCAATGTTTGAGATTGAATTGGGCCTGCAAGATTTTGACCATTCGTTAAATGTAAACAACACATCGGTCTAAAAACCGCTGCGAATCGGGCTTTTGGTGCTGCACAGTTTCCCGGCAACAGACTGAGCTAACTCAAACGGTAATTTCTACCCCAAAACTGATGAATGCCGCAAATCTAAGTTTAGGTCTGAAAAAGGAAAGGATTTCTTTTATACTGGAGAAAAAAACAGGATGTTATCTTGGATATTTTTTCTTTTTATTCGTTCTCGAAAAAAACTTACAAGTTGGCCATTTGTGCATCACCAATAACCATTGCAATTGATTGGATGTTGTAAGTCAAAAATTAAAAATCGATCGTAATTTTTGGTCAAAACCATTGATTTACAAATGTCTATATTGTTTCTAAAAGGATCTTTGCTGAAAATAAATATTTACAGTTTTTTAGCAGATTTTTGTTGCGTGTATATCTGTGCGGAACCAACAACAATCCTATCTGCTCTAACCTTTGTTCGAAGTTTAGCCAGAATTATTGCTCCTTTTCAAACAATTGGATGTATACAATCAGTAATCCACTGTAACAATCGTCTACAAAAGTAAATTCAGGCTTTTGGCAAATGTCAGTTTACTGAAATCTGATGTATCTGGTATAAGAACACATACATTTTCAAGATTTTGCATACTTTAGTTGGATTAGAATCAGACCTCGCAGTGAAAGTGTTAAAAACAGGTTTATGAATCAAAGAATATTTTCTGCTGGCTACCATACGTATTGGTTAATTTTTTGTTGAATTGTTTATCTTATAAGTATTGAAATAATTGGGTTTTAGTGAAAATCTGGTATGTTTACAACTTTTTGGGGTTTTTTTTACTAACGAAAAAATATGCTGTCCCTATATATCAAGGTGTAAAAGCGAGGGGATCGCTAGGCCAGTGGTTATAGAAGGTGAAACAAAAGGAGTGACTAAAGGCCCATATATGGTTACAAAGAC
>JAUEKZ010180170.1:0-12500 GCA_031471865.1 Melibe leonina | reverse complement strand
CACCCCCTCATCGATCATGTCCCGTGTATGTACCTAGTTCGAGTTTTTATTTCATCTGTGCCAGTCGACACTAAAAGAATTGTGTTACTGTCTCTTATTCTTGATATCGTTTACGATACTGTGCGCCCGTTACATGAATGCGTTATGTAGGCACCGCCCGATGGACAGCTCTCTTTAGAGTCATCGGACCAAGTCAGCAGAACCCGCATATAAGAGGCTTATGATTATACGATGGTCAATAGTGCTGAAGGTCGGGTCGATATTGGTTATAACTGTTGATAAAGCTAATGAAGACGATAATGATGATGATGGTGATAATGATGATGGTGATGATGATGATGGTGATGATGGTGATGATGATGGTGATGATGGTGATGATGGTGATAATGATGATGGTGATGATGACGATGATGACGATGGTGATGATGATGATGATGATGATGATGATGATGATGATGATGATGATGATGCTCACACAATGGTTATTCTTGGTTCTTTACTGCCATATCAATACTGTCGTTGTTATGGAAATGTTGCGTGGCTAGATTGATCTATCTGGAAGTTTTGATTTTCCCCCTCCACTTTTAAAAAAGAAGGAAAATAACATTATGAAACTTTCCCTCCCTGGAATGAACAGAAAATCTATATTATTAAACTTTCCTGTTTTTTTTTTTAAAAACCCGAATTACATTTATCATGGAACGGCCTGGGCGTCTAGAGCTGTTAAGAAAGAGCGATTGTTGTGAATGGCAAAAAATGGAATATGGCAGATTCTTTCCTGAGGTAATCACCCATGAAAGATCAAACTCTACATTCCTCCCTAGCCCTTCACACCACAGGAAATTATATATTTCTTCATCACCGTTTTCCTTTTTTCCAATATATATTTTTATCACCGATAATTGCAGTCTGGTTCAATCAGATTTTTTTCCCTTTGTTTGCGAGCTTGTTTTCTAAAGTTTTTAAGGCCTTATTGGCTCAAAATCACACAGTGGCTGTATTTAAGGAACACCTTTGATGTATTTTTTGATGACACAGCAGAGGAATGTTCCAGCAAACAAGGTTTATCATACGTCTACATTGATGTCTATTCGTCTATATACGTCTAATTATATACATCTAGTCATACCGAATTGGAAAGCACGCAGCTGGCTTGATGATGGTGTTCATAGGTTCGAATCCAACCCAAGTCACTATTCAACCTTATAATTCTTCTTGCCTTTTTGGCTTTGTTTGTTATCATTACTGCTCATAAACTTTAATCTTTCTTATTGAATCGATTTTCAGTGCTTGGTCCGCTTTTTTAAATTAACCCTTTCAATGCTAAGATTTTTTTCTTCCTCAAACTAATAACTAGCTACTTTAAAATCTTCTAAATTTTCCAGTTCTTATTCTAGATAAATCAGACTTCAGTGATCTGACATATGCCGAAAGCCTCATGAAATATGCTTTAATCTATTATAACAACATAAACAATTTGAAGATTTTTAATATTTCAGTTCGGTAGGAATCAGACCCCGCGGTGAAAGGGTTAATCTGATCGAATCATTGAATAGGAATATGCGTGAGGTGTACGAGACTTGACCTCACTTTTTTTGTTTTGTTTGGTTGTGGTTTTCTGTCCACCCCTTGCTTTTGCACTATACATTTTCTATGTTCTGTGTTCAGCCAAGCATCAGTACACAACGAATCACGCGAAGTAGCTTTAGATCATTCATATAAAGCAAGCAGGAGATCTGTCCACTATGCCTATCTTTCGATTATATTGAGGAACAATCAACAAGATTTGGCCAAGTTTCTTTTCAGTTAGCTAAACAATATTCTCATATCATCACCACCACTATCACCACCACCAACACAGCCACCACCACCACCATCACCATCATCATCGTAATCATCCTCCTCCTCCTCCTCATCATCATCAGCGTCGTCGTCGTCACCATCATCATCATCATTATCATCATCGTCGTCATCATCATCATTATCATCATCGTCGTCGTCATCATCATTATCATCATCACCATCACCACCACAACCGCCATAATTATCAACAGCAATAACAATTATACACGTACAACAAGAGTAGAGCGAACTTTATTGCCCATTAAATTGCAGAGGGGAAACAACATAGCCGAAACTAACCATTAACTGAAAAATCCAAGCAAAAATAGAGATGGGAAATAAATAAACAACACATTCCAGAGTACTACTTCATGCAGATTGAGAGATCGACGGTTTACGTCTCTTGACAATGCAGGCAGACAATATGTCTCTCTTTGTTTATAAACATGCCTTAATTCATCCCGTTAACAATGAATCCCCAATTGTCTTGGGTCCAGTACTATCCATCTGCCACTGCTTGCAATCGCCAATGAAGACGAGTATGTGCCTGATAATGCTATGGATAAGGGTGTGGGTACGAAACTATGCAAGAAAAGTATGTACGCACGACCGTATTTTGCCTAGAAAGGTAAACATCCCATATCTCCCTCTGTCTGTCTCTCTTTCTGGAAGGACATTGTTTACTGACTGGAACCCCAAAACACTTTGTTGAATATTTCCAGTGTGAGTCTCGCTTTCTTTCTATACCCCCTTATATATATATATATATATCTCACTCGCTCCCCGTCCCGCTGTCTCTATTTCTTCCTTCTCTTTATCTTCCTTCCTTTTCTCATTGTCTTTATTTGCCTCAATTGAGATCCTTTTGCCCCCTTCCTCTTTTGTGTCTTTGTTAGCCCCCCCCCCCTCTCTCCGTCTGTCTCTTTTCCATATTTTTTCATCTGTTCATATCTTGTATCCTCTGTGAACAAAATCCAGGCTTTCTCCACTGTTTTCTGTTTCCCTTTCTCTTACAATCCCTCTCCTTGCCGCCGCTTGAATTATCCATGATGGCAAAACAATGGAATTCGTTTCTTGGGTCTGCATCAAACACAAAGGCGCACTTGTAATGTCCTTGGAGGGAAATTTCAGTTTTGGTGATATTAACTCGTAAATTAAACGAACAGACGTCTTTTAAATGTTTCATCTTCTGGATTTTCATCTTAAAACCCATCATGATAATCTCTACTTCTCTCTCTCTCTCTCTCTTTCTCTCTCTCTCTCTCCCGCCCCCCCTCTCTCTCTTACACCAACACATATATCAACACACACATAACTTCCCCCTTTATCCCCGTCATTATGTCTTTTCGAAACCAGAAATAAAAAAAAGACCGGTTTACAATCGATTGATACTTTTATGGCAGCTATCTATTTACGATCTCAGGTTTTCATTGCCTTACATGGGTTTTCAAAGCTATTGACAAAAAAGTACCTTTCTGTTATGGAGTTAATATTGTACAGCATTGCAATGGTTGTTTTTCGTTCTCTATTTGATATCGCTGCTACACGTTTTATTGCTAGATATTTTTTAAATTATATCCCCCCTCCCTAAGGTAACACACAACGAAGGTACATTTCGCTATCTTTCTACGCCATTGGATTTTGTGTCAAATCTTGAACTTGACGAAATAAAAAGATATACCACCCTGGTAGGAAAATTCTTCGGGGATGTATTTTGAAGTTCTCCAAACTATCGATTTTTTTGTTGCACAGCAAGCGATTTTTAAAATTATGGTAAAACATTTTATGATATGCAGATGTCATTTGATGTAAGATCTTATCACATTACATATGTAGATGAGTGAAAACTGTAGGAAAAAACATTTAAGAAAAAACGAAAAAAACCCGACCTATTGATTTGTACACAAATGACCAGGTAAAAAGATCAATGATGGACAATGAATATTGAGACCCATTATAACAACAGCTAAGGTTGAAAAAATAATACTGTATATAATTTTTGAGAATACAAACATTAAAGCGCAAGATAAGAATATGATATTTACAAGAATGAATCATGACACAGCACCGGCTGATCATCATTTATACCGAGCTTCCTTCTCACAAAGGAGTACGTTTTTTTTTTTTTTTTTTTTTTTTTATTTTTTAATTTTTTTTAATTAATTAAATTTTAAAATCCCGCAAAAAAATAAATTTATTTAATTAAAACAAAACCCCCCCCCCCCCCCCCCACCCAAAAAACCCCCAACAACACTCCTGATAAGATCTCATGTCCTTCATCCTCATCTATTTTTTAATTTCAGTTTGGAGTAGGCACTCTTTCCAAACGGACCCCCTCCACTCCTCCCCTCCCCCTCCACTCCTCCCCTCCCCCTCTCCCTCCCATCCGCATACCATTATCAAAGCTTTGATCATTGATCGTAACGAGGCACCAATCAAAAGCCAAAAGGTCAAAGGTGAATCTCACGGCCATAAAACATTATCTGATCAGGTTGTAAAAGAAAAATAACTCTCTGGGATTATGTGAAGGTTTCTCTCCCCTCCCTCCCCTTGCTGCTGGCACCTGAGGCAGTGAGCAAGAATGAATTAATGTGTGTGTGTCTAAATGTGTGTATGAGTATGTGTGTGTGTGTGTGTGTGTGTGTGTGTGTGTGTGTGTGTGTGTGTGATGGAATGTGGCCGGCTGCCTCGTAAGTTTCGACTTTATTGCCTGTAATTCATAAATGGAGACTCACGGTACGCTTACGCAAGATTGGTAATTCTATATTACGAGGTATGAAGAAGAGTAAATTGAATTTTCACAGAATATAATCTCTTGCTTATTAGTGAACTGTGTATAGGATCCCAAGGACATTTCTTTTATGTGGTAGTGAATGAGAACGATGGGGTGGTGGCATGAGTATGTTTTATGTTTGTGCGTGTAAGGGGTGGGGTCAGAGAGAGAGAGAGAGAGAGAGAGAGAGAGAGAGAGAAAGAGAGACAGAAAGATAGAGAGAGAGAGAGTGAGAGAAAGAGAGAGAGAGAGAGAAAGAGAGGCAGAAAGATAGAGAGAGAGTGAGAGAAAGAGAGAGAGAGAGAGAGAGAGAGAGAGAGAAAGAGAGACAGAAAGATAGAGAGAGAGAAAGATAGAGAGAGAGAGAGAGAGAGTGAGAGAAAGAGAGGGATATTACAATAATTTGCGTGATTTGTTCTGGTATACAATTTGAAGAGACGATGTAAAAATGACATTGAATTGAAGAAAAAAGATTTGCAAAAAGCCCACAAAACAAGCAAAACTTTGCGATATGGACCATTCTCGGGACGAGAGAGTGAGTTTTTTGGGGGAGTAAATGTAATATTTGGGGCGTTATATGATGGATGTTCCAGAAAATAAGCGCAAAATGGTCCTAACTCAACAACTAAAACAGGAATCGACAGTTTTGATGTGGAGCCACTATAGTTTTAAACATGGCGTCGCGTGTTGCAACATACATAAAGACAGAGGTAACATAAACGGTAATGTTTTTGTACCAGATTTCCTTTTCGGAGACTAATTAAATCAACAAAATAATTCATTTGATTAAAAAATTGTCAAAGAAAGGAGTAGACTTTTAATACCAAGGTGAACAGATGGAGCCAAAAAATAGACCAAGAAATGTTGAATGTATCGTGAAGCTGTACCAGGATCAGCCACTGAAACGAGATAGCTTATCGGTTGGTCATCTGATACCACCTTACAACCCCCTCCCTCTTTCTAAATAGATCGGTTAAAAAGAAGGGGGGGGGGGGAGAAAAACACAATTTCAATCAATGCCCAGTGCTTAATCCACACTTTTTTCATGCTAAGTTCAAGAGTAGGAAAGCTGCCGCCATGCCCCGATAGCCTTATTGGACAAGCAGCCCCGACCTTCGACCTCAGTGGGCAAGTCCCAGCGGACGATGACCAAGATACCCGGGCTGGCTGCGGCAGCTTCTTCCATCATTGGAGGCATTGCACGCATAACACATAGACACTGATATCATTAAAGGGAGAGAAGAACATAATGTGAGGTCTATCCTCTTAGTTCTGGCTGTGATCAATACTGCAGGAGAGGTTAAGAAGAAAAACAGGTCATTGGGGGAGGTACTTCTTTCGCAACCCTTTTCCGTATTCACTTTGTGATGGCCGATAACACTGGCACGATAACTATACAACTTGGCTTCGCTTCAATTCGAACTGTCTGCTTCGGTTTTGTTCAGGAGTCTCGACTGATGTAATGCTTCTATGTAAGCTTTAAAAGGATGAAAAATATTTACTCAATTGATGTTTTTCAAAATCCTTCACCTCTAAATTCACAACGGCCAGATTTTGTAAGTAAAAGAAGTAAAATACCACGATTATGATTTCATGTAATGTGTCTAGAAAAAAAGCATTGGGTGAAATGTTTTTCCCCCTCTACCTACTCATAACAATAACATCCCCCGTCCTATTTCGCAATCATAGCTCACCAGCTAAAAATTTGCGCCGGGCCTATTTACCTGGATTTCCATGTAGGACAGTAATCTCCGAACCAAAACATCAATGGAATAGCTAGAGACGATTATTCTGGCAACTCATGGAGTTCATTGGGTTACTCCAAGCCTTAAAATGCACATTGCCCAATCGATACGGCCTTGTTATTTCCAACAAAGGGCCCATCCTGGGGTGGCGAAGATTTCGATATCATGTTTTGAGAAGAGCGAAAAGTTTTTCAATGTATCGATCAGTACTTGAGCGATCTCTACAGCCCTATGCAATAACTAAAATGGCCTACATGAGCTGCACCTGTTATTTTGATGATATACTCAAAACTCGTTATACCGCCACCCGATATAGTGCCATTCTAATCTACCACCAGCTTTTGGCTCTGGAACGGATTGGCCACTATAAAAAACCCCACTAAAAACCCCCTAATACCGCCATCCGCCGACACAGTATCTGTAACATTCATGACTTATATAGTGGCATTCATTCTCGTTACACTACCAGAATAAAATCTCTTACTATCTTACTAAACCTCTCAAACCTACGCCATGGGTCACTCTGTAGTTGAATTCCCTCCATGTGGCCCAAGAGACAATGCGTTTTCTTTCCCATTTCTTATGATTGCCCTATCGGACTACTCATGGTATTTTTGTTATTCCGCCATTCTGGTTATATCGCCAATTTTTTGTTTGTCCCTCACTTAGTAGTATAGAGAGGTTTGAGTGTAGTTAAAACTTTTGGAAGAGAAGTCGCAGGCTACGAGAAGCAGAGTAAACTAGTAAAACTTGGGATTGTCTAGGTTCGAGTTCCACTGTCAACGCTTCAAACTTTGATTACACTAGACATTCTTTATCGCTTCCAATTTCGATTGCACTGGAAATTTCTTATTCATTTTTATTAATGTCACTCAAATCATGACAAATCATCAATGATACCAACACTTGCTGGAAAATTGAATTGAGAAGGTAATTTGCATTTGACGTAAGATGTCGGAAAAATTAGAGCGCGCATCTTACACTATGCTTTGTATTTCCTGTGCATTATCTACTAGCAATGACAGGAACAGTAAATTGTTTAAGTGAAAGGGCACCAAGCCAGGAATTTTTATTGTTACATGTATTGAATAGAAAAAAAGAAGAGGACAAAATAAACATTGAGATTCATAAGTGAAATAAGCGGCAGCTTTCTAAATAATTCAAAACATCAAGGGTGCCAGGTAGGAATAAAAAAATTAATTAAATCAAAATGTTATGTTATTGCTGATGAAAGATTGCACCTTGATCTTAGACTCAAGTACAGAAGACGATATGGTGATTAAATCAACCTCATGGGTCAGGGTGGTATGGCATAACTAGACAGGGATTGGGAAAGACAGCCGAGACATTTTCGTAATATCGTATCGGCCTTTGGTGCGATGTAGTTTAATGTAATGTAATAATATTAAAACATGACATGACATTATATCGTATGAAATAATATGATATGACAATGGATATGATGTAACATGATGATATGATAATATTACATAATAGCAAAAGAGAAAAAAAACCCTACATAGAATCGTAAGCTCACCCCATCCCCCAAACAGAGGAACCCCCCCCCCCCGCCATAAAACCCAGTGTCAAATAAGGTAAAAAGATATAAACTGTATGCGTTTTACGTCATAATGACAACATGCCCGTAACCAAGGGCGTAGTGTTCATTTTTCCCCTACCAAATAACACCATAAAACAATCATTGTGTGTATTAATACAATATTTTGCTTCAACGGATACGGTGTATAAGAGGAAAGATACTATAGAGCTAAAGTAACCAAAACAGCATTGTCGAGGACTCACCATTGCTATCCGCGAGGTCCTGGGGAACTCTAGCACGAGCCAGACCTGCCACTGGATCCTCTTCCACTCGGTGAGCACGCTGAAGTCTACGTCCACGTCCTGGCTGGTCAAGCTGTTGTTGAAGGAGTCCAAGATCTTCTGGTTTTCGATGTACGAACGGTAGTGCCGCCAACAGCACGCTTTGATCTCCAGCTCGTCGATCTGCCAGAAATCTAACTCCCTTTTTACCACCGCCCCGCACACCTCCAAAGGTACGTGGAGCTCCCCTGTAGTGGAGGTGGTGAAGGTGGTGGAGGAGGAGGAAACGGAAGTGAAGGCGGCGATTGGTGATTGGCAATGGTGGTGTAGTTGAACAACGTTATTTTGCAGGAACAGGTGTTTTTTTGTTCAGGGTTGAGGTGAATTTGAAGGGGTTGGGAAGAGGTGTGGTTGGGGAGAATGGAAAAAAAGATCATTTAGTAATTGATAGTACCATAGTTTAAAGACAATTTCAAACTATATCAATGATATACAGAATATTTAACTTCATTGTTTGCTGCCATAGACAGAATGCCTTTTTCCTATAGGCTAATAAAACAGTTATAATTACATAGTAATATACTAAGACAATCTCATAAAGAATGAAAATAGAGATATTTATATAATTTTTCCTGCACAGATTTAAAAGACAAGAATGGGTAAGGTCTAAAAAAGCAAAAGTACATCTCTGTCTGCTCTTTAATTAGAGCCTGAAAAATCTTACACTATACATTATCATTTATTATCTTTACGATCATGATAAGTATTATTGTTATTATTGTTATTATTATTATTATTATGGTGATTATCAATATGATTATGATTATTGCTATTATAATCATTATCCTTATCACTATTATCATTACTATCATCATAGTATTATTATCATTAGTCGCAGTAGTTGTAATGAAATCCACTGAACCACTAAGATGCTTCTATCGTGCACCGTTGTGCTGCCATCTTTCAATTCAACAAAAAAAAAAAACAACAACCCCAAAAACGTTCGTTCCGTTTGTCATCTTAATGCCCAGAGACAAACGTGGAGTCAGCGGAGGAAGCTTTCGCCCCAAATAGGCCGAGAGGAGTGAGGAAAACATGTCCCAACGTTTTTATCTACCCTTTTTGTTTCTTTATTTCTAAAATTGTCCTTTGTTGTTTGAAACGGCGATAGCGTTGATGAGAAACTGATCGCACGAGCTAGTAAAGGTGAAATTTATGCCATAAATTGTCTCACAAATGGTTATAATGCCTTCGTTTCTTTTTTCTGTGTGTGGATGGGAATCTGGTTATCGGCAGTATAAATATGAATGAGTCCCATACATTAAACATCAGGGGAGGATCGCACAGGGAATGGGAAATGATGTAGCTGTTGGAAAAAAAATCGCAGATGAAACAAACAGTCTAAAAGAATTACTAGATAGAGCAAAAATTTAAAAAGGCTAAAAAAATCAAAACGAATGACCCCCCCCCCCCCAAACATAAAGACCAATTAATAACCAATAATAAATTATCTAAAAGCGTGACACCCTAGACCGCCCCCTCCCCCCCCCCCCCAAAGCAAAACCAAAACCAAAAACCATCATTAACATATTATATCAAGAACAAAGAAGAAGTTTTAGAATTATGACATCATAGTGGCAAATCTTGTCAGGTTTCATCATCAATCGTGGCTTGTACTCTTGAGTACGTTGTCAGTCAACTAACTGTCTCCACGTAGAGCGATCCTCTGCGGTGCGCATGAAATCTGTATTGTTCTTAAAAACACTTTTGACCACTCTTAATTATTCAAATATGTCATTCTTTGTCTTCCTCCCGCTCTCTTCCCTTCTATCGCTCATGATATTACTAACTTTTCTATTCCGTCTCTCCTCCCCACATGTACCAGAAACCGTAACTGCCTCTTTCTGATGGTATCAATCAATGTTCTTTCTTTTCTCACCCTTGCCAACACTTCCTCGTTCGTACACTTTTCTCTCCAAGTAATCCTCACCATTCTTCTGTACACAAATGCCTCTAGCCTCCCAGTGCATTCTTTGTCAAGCGTCCAGGTGAGAATTACAATAGGAAATATGAACTGCCTGGTATTAGACGTAGTAACGTGCCCGTGATCACATTAAGAAACAACAATTCACAAACGATGCAGATTTGCTAGAGGATTTGAAACGCCAATTTTAGAAGAGTGCCTTGAATGAAGTTGAACATATTTATGAAATGAGACTGATACTGCAGTAAGAGTAAATTAAACCAACTATTAAATCTTTGGCCACCTTGAACATACAGTTCAATTTTTGCATACTTAGTCTGGTGATTCAGAACAGAAGTTGAAATACAAAGAGTCTGGATCCCGTAAACTGCTACGTATCACATTTTGGATGACTTGAGTTTAAATTTACTGTAAAGATTCATTTTCAATTTTATTAACTTTTACTACCACAAGCTTAAAAATAATATAGAATTGATATAATGATATGCGATTTATGCGTCTGTTTGCGCTTAAACTTCAGATCAATAAGCAATCAGTGAGGCAGTCAGTTTCAAATCCTGTAGATACTGCTTGATACAGGAAGCGCACAAGGGAGGATAAAGCTTCCTGCCAACTTGTCCTAAAGATCTAACCAAATCGATGGGACTAGTATCGTTAGGAGTGACTTCCCCTCTCCATTAACAGATGCCAGTCTGGTATTGGAAAAATGTCACAATCATAATGTTTCGTTGACATCCAACAAGTCTTACTCTTACTGATCTTTACTTGTTTTTCCTTACCAGTCTTCTTGACTGTTGCAAACTAATCATCTCGATGCTTATCACTCTTTCTCACCCCAGTCTCATATTGTAGATACATTTATGACTGACTTAACATTTTATTGGCTATCCTTTGGTTCACACAGACGCAGTCAATTATCAGTGATAGCTCGGAGGAAAAATCTGTGCAGGAGGTCGAAGTTTGACTATAGAGTCTACCCGCGCTGAGATGAATCACGCAATTTTTGAACGCGAGCAAACGATACCAGTGGGCTTTACAGTAAAGGACGGTTTTCACTTCCATCTCGGATTATGACTAACCTTTCACGGCGGAGCCTGTTTCTAACCCAACTGAAACATGCACAATCTTAAAAATGTATGTGTTCTTAAACCAGATCAATCATATTTCAGTGAACTGACATTTGCCTGTTTCTGAAATTCAGGCTTTTGGCATATATCAGTTCACTGAAATCTGATTTATCTGGTATAAGTACAGGCAATTCTTTAAGATGTTAGTATCCTTAGTTATGAAAGGGCTAAGGTTTCACGCCTGTCGTGTTATCAATGACTACTTTTTTTGTGCCTTCAACGTAATATCAAATGAATATAAATAAGACTTGGTCAAATTATCTGTTGCGGCGTTCTCCTAATATATATATTTGTTACCTACCGACAATGTATCAGCCGTATCCATCCAGGGTAATCGTGACTGTTCCTACAGCCACGGTAGCAGTTTTTATTCGCAACTTTACAACATTCTCTCTGTGTATCGCGGCTAGAAATCTTCCTTCAAATTATCATTATTACTGTTGGTATCATTACGATACAGTATATATATATATATGTATGTTACAGGAATAGATTGCTAACCCCTCAGTCATCGAAATCTATAGAGCATGACGAAAAACACAAACGGAAGAAAAAAATTCTTCCAAATATTTCACAAGGAAATTTTGAAATACATGGCATTTTATGTTAAAAAAAACTATTAAAAAACTGATGAAAGAAACAAAAACCAACCAACCAAACAAACCGGAGCAAGAAAAAAAGGGATACAGACAAACTAAACAAAGAAACGAAAAACTGAAAATCAAATTATATTATCAAAATATAATATTTCTGAGTCTCTGAAAATCCTGCAGCATTGTTGGCAGGAATGGAAAATAAGCTGCCTTCATCATATTGATGCTGCTGTCTGCTGAGGTCTGGCGTGGGGGAGCAGGGGCCGGGGAAAGGGATGCCCAGCTGGCCTATTGATAGAATATTAGGACATAACTCGGAGAACGGAACGGGGATTATGTCATTAACCAGGATGGGTGGCGTTATAGAGCATGAGGGGGAGATATATATATATATAGAAAGAGATAGAGAGAGAGATAGAGGGAGAGAGGTAGAAAGAGATAGATATATAAAGAGAGAAGGGAGAGATAAAGAGAGGAAGACTCACATGGGGAACGAGAGAGGGAGAGAGGGAGTGAGAGTGAGAGAGAGAGAGAGAGAGAGAGATAGAGAGTGTGTGTGTGTGTGTGTACGTATCAGATATATAATATATATATATTACTTATATATATATATAG
>JAUEKZ010180159.1:1873-13769 GCA_031471865.1 Melibe leonina | reverse complement strand
CAAAAAGCTTCTTGGCTCCTTTACCCCCTTGGGTCCAAACCTCACATTGGGGAACCACTGGACAGGGAAACAGAAATTGAATTATTGCTATTAACCCTTACAATGCTAAGAATACAAAAATCTTAAAGACTAGCTTGTTCTAATACCAGATAAATCAGATTTCAGTGAAATGACATATGCCAAAAGCCTGAATTTCAGATTTTTGGCATATGTCCGTTCATTGAAATCTGAGTTAACAGTCATAAGAACACATACATTTTCAATATTTTGCATATTTCAGTTGAGTTAGAATCAGACCTTGCTGTGAAAGTGTTAAAGATTATTCTAACCATTACTATTTTATTGCAATAAGACTGATGCACTGCAATCCTTAACACTCATCACAAAATTGTGAGTTTAAACAACACAAACAATCTCTAGTGTTTCAACTTTTGAATGAGCTTTGCTTTTGCTAAAATAATTATTAATGCTAATATTTTGAACAAGAACAAGAACAAGAACAAGAACATGAAGAAGAGGCAAAGCTTAATGACATGGGTATAGCTGCTATGTCACAGAAATCCTTCAATCTTTGTCATGCATCTATGTGTCAGAAACATTTGTCTTCTCATCTGTCAGTGTCAGTTGTCTGTCTTTGTATCTACTTGCTCTAGAGAAGCATCATGATAAATTCAGAAACCAGAGTAAAGAAGAGGATATTTCGAGAAAGTTTTGATAATGAGTAGAATAAAACGTAAGAAGAACCCCAAATGTCTCTGCCGACAGTATGAAAAGACAATCTAGTCATGCACTTAAATCTGGTTATACTGCCAAGTGTGGGGAAAACACTAAGAAGTATTTATTATATATGCAAGTCATAATTGTTCTCTAATAGATGTTGGCAGTAGGCGAGAATGGGGGTATAACAAGTGGCGATATAATGAGGTTTAAGTACCATCCACCGATTCCAGCACAACTCATCATGTCAGACCAAACGGGGACAATTGCACCAGCCCAACTTAAAAGCACCGAAGATCTCAATACCCGTAGAAATATGGCCCAGGGCAGGTTTTCTAACGTAAGCATTGTGATAGGCCTATCCACGAATTCAGCAACTGGAGTCAATTTAATGGACACCATCAAGGGGATGGCCACTGCCCTAGTCTACACCACATGCACACAGTTCCATCCAACAAGGGGATGGCCACTGCCCTAGTCTACACCACATGCACACAGTTCCATCCATCAGTGCTGAAAGACCTTTATCCTTTTCCCCATAACCATTATTTATATGAATTATAACTCAGTACCCTGTAATTATACAGGCAGAACAGCGTTTAATTATCACTCAGTTCCGAATCATCTTGTTCTTTGCCGCATGTTCGAATCCCCTCAGTGGGAACAAGAATTTTTTTCAGGGCCTTCATGTCCACCTCGCATCAAAAGGGAAACAAGGTCTCTTTAAACCTGGCATAAGCAAAGGCAGCGTAGCTAGAAAGCAATGGCAAACTATCCCCACATGCAGAATGCCTAGAAAACTAGACCTAGGACTTCGCTCCTGATCCCCAACAACTGCATTGAGTAAGGAACCTATTTTACTTTTTTTGTTACCTTATTATTATTGAATCCAATTCAATTCAAATACATGTATGTAAATGATAGGGCAAAACATACCCTCATCCCCATGCGATGTTGTGTGTGTCATACAAGAATCATCCTGCTTTCCGTCCATACCAAACACAGTGCAATGCAGCCTCTCTGTCCTCGATCTTGAAATCTGTTTTCTCAAGTAACTACACAGTCTAGCCTGGGTCTTTTCACGATTTTGAGTATCCCTCCTGTTGAAATTTTAAGAGACACTAGACTAGCTAAGTATTGCTAAATTATGTTCTAAGTTGTAACTTTAATTTCCATCTTCCCTTATTTCAAGATGTGTTTCAGAACCTTCAAACACTGCCTTGTATCTGACATAACATTCACAAAATATGGCTGTTGATTCAAGCTTCAAGAACTTGAATGAAATATATCAAGAAAATGTTAGAGAGAAGATGGTTTATGTCATATCGCATGTTTTTTGTGAAGTATTTTAGTTAAGTGATCGGAGAAGCATCATTCGTCCATTTTCTTCGAAAAGGGAATCCCATGATTACTTCCGGAAATTCCCGATATTATGTTTTGTTTTGTTTTGTTTTTTAATCCTCGGAGCAGGTATACCTTATGGTGGGCCTAATCTGTTTTAGAGCAGCAAAGGCAACAGAGAGTGGCAATCATTCCTATATGACCAATGTGTGTGCTTCACGCTACAGTGAATTTGATATAAGGTTCGGTTTTAAGGGCTCATGTCCGTGACCAGTTGGCTCTGGCTCTGAAGGACTTACACTTACTTTTTATTTCATCCATTGTCGATTTAAGGACTATATATTATTACAAAACATCACGTCATATCAGATCTATTTTAAACTATTAATAATGGGAAGAGAGCTCTTGAATTTACATTGTTTCGTTAAAAATCGTCGGTAAAATGTGTCATAATTGTTTTTGGTAATTACACAGCATGGTGTCCATAGATAAAAAAAAAAACAACAACTGATGACAAAAGTTTCAAGCCTTTATTGTGTTTTACAAGGATCAAACGCTTAGCATTGAAACAATCCAATAAGAATACATGTAGATAAATTGTTATAGAGGATTGGCACAGTGAGTGAACCCCATACAGAGTGCAATAAAACTAATTTTAGAACAAAAATAAAAGAATCATGCCGAAATTTCAAAGAGAGAGGGGGGAGGGGAGAGAGGGGGAGAGACAGACAGAGAGGGGGAGAGACAGACAGAGAGAGAGGGGGGGGGAGACAGAGAGAGAGAGAGGGGGAGAGACAGACAGAGAGAGAGGGAGGAGAGAGACAGACAGAGAGAGAGGGGGAGAGACACACAGAGAGAGAGAAATAGAGAGAGAGGGGGGGGACTTGATTTTTTTTAAAGTCAACGGCAAAAGCTTGGTGTAGCGGCCTAGTGGATGTTAGACAGTAGAACTCGTCTATTGTGGCACCGGCTACAGAGTGATAATCCCTACACCGGGGTGTCCATTGCCATTTATGTGGAGGGCTGGCGGACGGAGGGGCTCTGGTTGTTTGTTTATTGAGAGTTTTAGGGCGCTTGCAACTGCTATGGTCGTATAATAAGCGCCCAGAGGTAAGTAAGATGATAGTCAAGTTAAAAGAACAGCCAGATGTTGGCCCTGCCTAGGACATTTCACAGAAAGATGATTTACAAGTCCAATGCTGATCCCACAAAAAATATCTGAACAAGTAAAACATAAATAAAGAGATATTTATTTAGGGAATGGTAGGAATGAAAAACCCCCAAAGAAACAATGGCCATCACCTGAATTAAGGACATCAGGAGAAGATTTTCAACACTATCAGCCATTGTGTACAAAACAAAGACAGCTATTCTACAATGATCTAGTACTAGTACTCTTAAGCCTCGCTATATCGCCATTCTCGACTACTGCCAAAATCTTTTCGAGAACATTATTCATTATGACTTGCATATAATAAATACGTCTCGTTATACTGCCATTCTCGTAATATCGACAATTCAGTGTTTTCCCCCATCTGGCGATATAACGAGGATTAAGTGTAGTCTTAAGTACAAAAATATGTATGTGCATTTTTTTTTTCTAGACAGCAAGCGACCCCTACGCCTAAAGTCAAGGACATGGTTATGGTTATTAAGTACCTCAGACAAAATGCATGGTATGGCAGATGACTATTCATAGCCATACAACTTGCAAACAACGCAAGAAAAAAAGGAGAATAGAAAATACATACAAAGTAAAAAGCTTGAGTTGAAAGTAATGAAAGACAAGAAATCTTTCCAACCACCAACAAATACTATGTTCAATTATAATGAAGAAACATTTGATTTATGACTTCCAATCCAATGTTTCATTCAGTTTTCATCAACTTTAATTTGAGCCTGCTCTGTTTGACAGTGAAACATAATACATGTGTGTATATATTTTTTTTTAATCACTCTCTTGAACAATCCAGAAATGGTATATAGTACATTCTCTATATGGGTGTAGTGTAAGAGGGCATCTTCTATTAATATCAATCAGCAATAATAAAAATATTATTAACAATAATAATAATAATAATAATAAGACTATAAATGAAAATTATTACAATAGTAATATAATAATGATATTGACGACAATAGTCCAATAAATAGGTGAAATTCCTTTACAAGCTTGTACTTGTACACTCAAGCCTCGTTATACCGTACCACCATTGTCACTCACCACTAGCTTTTGGCTGTAGAACGGATCGGCCATAATATAACAACACTAAAAACCTTGTTATACTGCCATTTGTAAACAACTTATTTGCAACATTCATGACTTGCACAGTGTAGTTCTTATTTATACCACCAGCCTAAAATTTTGTCACTACCAAACTACTAAATTTAACAAATTATATGAAACACCCCTCAAACACTTGGTAAACACTTCTTTCCCTTTGTAACTTTATAATTTATAGCTATGATTTGAATACACTCCCTGTACGTCCTACAAACAGAGAGTTTTTCCACATTTTTAATGTACCACCCTACCCCACTGAACATGGTATTCTCGTTATTTTGCCATTCTCCTTATACCGCCAACTTTATGCTTTCCCCAGATTTGGCGGTGTATCGAGGTTTGAGTGCATAGGAAAGATTCCATATGGCACCAACATACATGTACAGGTTTCAACTTTTTTATTGATTGGATAATACAAAATAATACTTATGAATATAAGACTAGTCTAAGTATGGCAAAATAACATGATGCAGAATGAGTAACAATAAAAATCATGCAGACGTTTAAGAGTAAGAGGGATGTAAGTATGTACACTTAAATTAAATACATGTTATCATATCATCATATCATATTTACAGAGCATATAGGCTGGAAGCCTTTAAAAGCCCAAGAAAAAGGATTATATTTTGCAAATAGAAATATTACAAATTCAAACAAAATGGAATAGATATTCCAGGAACATTATGAAAACAGAACAAAAGGAATGAAATTGAAATAATTGTTATGTATACCACAATCTGTTATTATACTGCCAACTTTTGGCTCTGGAACGGATCAGCCACTAATAAATACACTAAAAACCTCATAATACCGCCAAAACATTGTCCTTTATATCTTTATGTATTCATATCCATTTATGTTCTGTTTAAATTTATTATCTATTTAACAATCATTTTTGTCCTGTTTTATGACGCATCATTGTAACATTGTAAAATAGTTCCCTGTAGAGGGATCAATAATGTTATCTTATCTTATCTTATAACATTCATGGCTTGCATAGTGTAATTACTTCTCATTATAGCGGAAGCCTAAAATTTCGTGGCTACCTTACTAAACCTGATCACATGAAAAACCTCTCAAACACTCAATCAACACTTTGATCTCTTTGCCAGTGAGAGTTAAATGCCCTCTTTGTGGCCCTCACCATCACAATTTCACACATGGTATTTTCGTTGTATCCTCATTCTTGTTTTACCACCAGTTTTATTTTTTCCCCACACTTGGCAGTATAAAGTGGTTTGTTGAGTGTTCGTAGAGGAAGCTTGACAGATTTTAATAAATAGAATATATAGCACATACTTGAGAGCATGATATACTGTAATGTAGTTATTATAAGAGGTATGAATCTAAAGAGCTATTGCCGCTTGTAATGATTTATCTATAGACAAACCCTCATCAATGACTAGAAAACTTGTCAACAGTAAACTATCACATAAGATTTTAAAATATATAGAAGAAAGATTGCAGTAAATGCGGTACACTGTATACCCTTCATCATGTTTGAACACTTTTCTTTTTTTTAAAAGCAGTCACGCTAGTGCTTTGAGTAAATAATTTTTTATAAAGGAACATTCTTTAGTTGTCAAAGACTGTTTGATTAAACACCTTTGCCAAGTCCACTTAAATTAAGTGTTGACCTAAGACCAAAATGTGGGGTTTCTTTATAAGTGAAATCAGTACAGCGAATTAAAAGGGCTCCACTGCTACCCGGACAGGTCGGTATGTCATATGTAAAATAAGACAAAAATTCAATATCTATCAATTCATAGACTAAATCTTTTTCTGAACGGAAAGAGAGCTCCAAGTCTGTTGGCAATGGCAGAGATTTCCCATCAGGAGAAAGCAGCTGGGTCCCACAGGGAAACGTAAATCTTGAATCATCCCTAAACTTACATTTGTAGGAAAACTTTGCCCCTCTGGGGATTTTTACCACAGCATCAAAAGGCAATGTTAGAGATTGACTTGTTTTTTTATATCTTTCACTTTCATGTTCTGAATTTGCATCCACCAAGGATTGAATTGTTCCCAGGATCTCACCCATGCTAGAAGCAGAGGCACAGGCCCCTTGACATGGCTTCATAAATTTTTTGTCACCATCATCTGACCAACTGATTACGGTTCCCTCTCTCAGTTTTAACTCTGCTTCATCATCATCATCCTCATCATCATCCTCATCATCATCATCATCATCATTATTACTCATAACATTACAACACTCATAAATATTGCCAAGGCTTATTAGTTTACTCACACCATGGGGATGAGACATAATGATGCCCAAAGAGCCCCACAGCCGTTGGTTCTCAAAGAAAGCTGTCGAATCCTCCAGCAGTTTCATTACTCTCTGTCCCAAATCTCTATCATGTGTTACACAGACCGTTTCTATGTAATCGCTGGCAGTTTTATCAAACTTAAACCCAAGGCTGAATATTCTTATGCCATAAAGATGCTTGAAGTCACCTTCATCTTGTGAATCATGAAACAAAGTAAAAACAGAATTTGCCGCCTCATCATTGTCATAAATTACATGAGAAGCTGTTATCACTTTCATTTGCCAGTATCCTATTTTTGGATTTCCTGATTTCTTACACTCGGGACAAGGACATTTCCTCCGGCTAAGTCCTGCACTTCTTGTGTCTTCAGTCGTGTAATCAAAGTCGAGAAGACCAGTACCAACTCTCTCTGTCTTGTCTCCCTTCATGTTACTGTACGGGTAAGGGGTGTCACTGTTAGCGAATGTGTCTGGTCGATCTTTACTTGTGTATGAGACTGTAATTCTAACCGTCCTGTCAAAGAAGTTCCTTAATTGTGCTTTGTCTTGCTTTGTGACACAGTCCGGCAGGGAAGCCTTCTCAAACTGGGGCCAGGTCATGAACTGGGTGTGGCCTGGGTTGAGTTTACATCGGTCAAAAAGCTTCTTGGCTCCTTTACCCCCTTGGGTCCAAACCTCACATTGGGGAACCACTGGACAGGGAAACAGAAATGAGACCTATGTAGTAATTGTAGATTATGCAAGTAGCAATGAGGAATATCAAAAGTAAGGAGAGACACTTAAAAAAATAACTGAGGCTAAGTAAGTACACCCCACCTTTACTTTCGTTGGCATCCCATTGACTGCCGTTTTGACAGGACCGTAAAAGATTTTTGCTTAGACTCGGATCCAAATTTGCACCAAATAACACGAAGATTCAGATCTAAGCAATAGTCAAAGCCTAATTGACTGAGCTATCTAGACCCCTGATGAGGGTTTTGTACATCCTGACCCCAAAAATATTCAAGATGCACCTTACCAAAATTAATCATCGATAAAAATATTTTGTTATCTAGTTCTAGAGCGTATGTTATTAGTAACTATATACACAAAAACTGTACACGACCACTTCGCTGAAGATGGCCTTCCGTTGCTAGACGATGTAAATGATGACAATAACAATGAGAAATAAGATCCTCTATATTATTTCTTCTTCTTTTAAGACTAGCAGTTCTAGAACTAGAACATGGACATGAAGTTTGAACTTTACTTTCTAAAGTTTTAAGAAATTTTAGCATAATGTGGTACATGGGACATTTTTTAACCTTTTCAATGCTAATGACACGAAATTCTTCAAGTTTAACATGTTCTTACACCAGATAAATCTGATTTCAGTGAACTGTCATATAATGTCAGTTCACATACATTTTCAAAATTTTGCATATTTCAGTTGGGTTAGAATCAGATCTCGCTGTAAAAGGTTTAAAAATTTACTACCAGTATACCCAAAATGAATTCATTACTTTAACCCAGAGATCTTGCATTGATATTGTTAATAAACACAAAAAAAAAAAAATTTCAAAATTTCAAAATTACCAAAAAAAATCCTGGTCATAACTTGGGTGGTTGATTGAAAAGACCCAAAATATACCCAGTTTCATGAGGCATACAAAGGGAAAAAACTTAGATGAGTTACCACTCTAAGAGAAGGGAGCTCAGTACCACTGACAATATTCTACAAAAAGCTAAATATGGTCGAGACTTATAGAAATACCAATTGATCAATACCAGCGGAGTTTGGCTTGAAGACAAACTAAGACAATCAGGCCATGAGATGTTTATCATAACTTGAACTAATACTGATAGTCGTCAACGGCAAAGTTTACAAATAATATTGAAGCATTTTAAAATACACTTTACTCTAACCCTTTAAAACACACCGTAAGTTACTGATCTAAGAAGTAACCGAACACCCTGAAATGTGCACAGACAACTGACAGTAATATTTGGCAGAGCTGAGTCAGGATTTATGAAAGTAACTCAACCCATGCCAAAAATGAGGAAAACATAAACTTAAAGAAGGTGGTACAACAAAAATACTCTATAGTGCCGAATGTAACCCTTTCACAGCAAGGTCTGATTCTAACCCAACTGAAATATGCAAAATCTTGAAATTGTATGTGTTCTTACACCAGATAAATCAAGTTTCAGTGAATTTCAAGCCTTTTGCATATGTCCGTTCACTGAAATCTGATTTATCTGGTATAACAACAGGCAAGTCTTCAAGATTTTGGAAACCTTAGCATTGAAAGGGTTAAGATGGTGAAAGAACTCATTGTCTATTGTCCACAGACAAGAGGGCATCTACAGAGTGACTTACAGGCAAAGGGATAAAAGTGTTTCGTGAGTGTTTGAGAGAAGTTTCATCTGGTTGAGTTTAGTGCGGCAGGGATTTAGGTCGGTGGTAAAAAGAGAAATAGACAATAACATTTCATGCAAGTCATGACGGTTACTGTTCACTGTTACAGATAAATGGCAGATGGCGGCAGTAGAAAGAGGTTTTTCGTATTTTTATACAGTGGCTGGTCTGTCCAACAGTCAGGTAGAAAGTGAGGATAGCAGTATGAGGGCTGTCAGGGCTGGTGGTTTTTCAAGGATATTATCGAATAGAACCTTATTTATGGCTTACAGTGTGGATGTTTACACTGGTTTTTACATATATAAAACACTGAGCAAAAATGAATGCATTCTCTGCACAGTAAGCTATCTGGTCAATAGCAGATTACAAATCATGAAACAAATAGACAGTATTAAAGTTGGTAGTCAATTTAAAAGAAATATAATTAATTACATCAAATGTACTGTTTGTTACTAGCTATTCAGAAAGGAACAAGAGTGATTAAAATATCTTTATTCATGAATAAAATGCTATAATTAATTAAACACTCACATTCATCATCACCAGTAGATGAAGGATCATCCTTGGAAGAGGCCAATGCACATGATGAGAGAGTTTTCTTCACAGGACGGTCGTCCTTTGCATCCTTTACATCGGAAAGAGCTTGCACCAAACGGATCATTTGAGATGATTGAGCTGCAGCTGTAATTATAATAAAGTTTTTTTCTTTAAATAATAATATACATATATCTATATTGGGCTATGTCCTAATTTAGTGTTTGATAATAACCAGTAGATTTTGAAAGTAAATACAAACTTTTTAAAGTACATAAATATTACCTAGACTCTCTTTGAAAAAAAACCTTGGAATTTATCTAGAGTAAAAGTAAAAGAAAAAAATATATAATCTAGAGATTAACTAAAAAAAACTAATGTAGATAAATAGGAATAGTAAAAAGAAATGAAATGTAGAGATAGACAAAAAGAGAGAAAAAAATTTAATGTAGAGAGATGGAGTAAAAGAAAAGAAAAAGTTTCGATGGATATGTGGCTGGCCTGAAATGAAAATTAATTAAATATTACAAATCGTTATCAAATTTTAGTTAGAACTATCTATTAATATTGCACATATTCTATGCTATTCTCGAAAGTATGTCGAAAAGTGATTACCTTGTAGGAAAAAGCTAAACATGATTCAATCTGAATCCTTTTGAGGTTGAGCGGTAGAGGGTCTAGTCTAGATCGAGGCCAGTGTTTTTGATGTTCTGCAACCTATGATGTGCAGTCAGCAGCTGGTCTCCCAGATAAACCGCGGCGAGACATTGTGTAATTCCTGGGAAAACATTTCCAGGTAAAAAAAAAAACATTTAACGGAGATTTCTTGATAAAACAAAAACCAAAACAAAAAATAATAAATAGAAACGGAAATTTCCGATTTGAACTATGCGTGTATTCATTAGAAGTACAGGAAGCTGTGTCGATATTATGCAGAAAGAACTCTGACTTTCCATGTAAAATTATGATATTTAGTTACCTTAAAAAACAGTCTCTACGCATAAAATACCATTTACATACATAAAATGAAACGGTGATCAAAAAAAGAAAGAAAGAAAGCAGAAGTGTTAACCAAACATAGAGTAGATTGAGGGAACTAAGTGACCCGTCTCTATGAATAAAGGGAACATTAGTAGTCGACTACGCACTCAAAAAAAGACGCAGGTACTTAGACTTATTATGTCATTCGGCGACGACCTTTGTGCCCTAAGTACTTAGAGAGGTAGACACAGAGAGAGAGAGAGAGAGAGAGAGAGAGAGGTGGCGAGAGAGACAGACAGAGAAAGAAAAGTGGTGAGAGAGAGAGACAAATTATTGAGAGAGAGAGAGCAAGAAGTGGTGAGAGAAAGATAGAGAGAGAGAGAGGCGTTGCCGCTTTCCTATACATTTATCTCTTTCTCCCTCCGCCCAACGTTCTCTCTCTATCTCTCTCTCACCACTTCTCTCTCTCTCTCACACACACACACATCTCTCTTTCTCTGACACACACATCGCTTTCTCCCTCTCTCTCACACACACCTCTCTCTCTCTCTCTCACACACACACACACACACACACACACCACTTTCTCTCTCTCTCTTTCTCTCTCTCACGACTTTCTCTCTCTCTCACACACACCACTTTCTCTCTCTCTCACACACACCACTTTTCTTTCTCTCTCTGTCTATCTCTCTCACCACTTCTCTCTCTCTCTCTCTCTGTATCTTTCAATTGATCGATCGATTGATGAACTCCTTCCCCTCTCTCTACTGGCGTTTGTTTAGAAGGCTCTTGCTTTCCACGGACACTGCAGCCATAGCCACAAGTACCGAGGAAGGAAGAGAAAATAATCATACTATAGTAATCCGGGGTGGGGTTGTTGTTTTTTTTAGTACAAAATCAGCAAAAGATAATCAATCCGCTCTTGATCAGTTTTGGCATGCTTAATAAAACCTTTTCGAAAACTCATATTTAGGTTAGATATCTATCGGGCGCCAGAAAAAAAAAGAAAGATAGAAAAATAAAGAACTTAAATTAAAAGCTGAATGTATTTTGAAATGAACACAGATTCACAAAATTTAGCCTCATTTGTATTTTTTTTATTTATTTATAAGCACAAGTTTTGAAGCGATTGATATCTACAACATTTAGTAAGTTTTTGGTTGGTTAATTAGTAGTGGCGATTTTAAACCTTTTTTTGTCCCTCTCAATTCTGGTCATATTGAAGGTGGGGCTCTCTAGACATGTGAATGTGCTACCACACCGATATAAAAGGAGGGCTTACTCGAACATATATCCAGTCACACTATACTGACACCAGGCCAACCAGTCTTAGCATTGTTCCTATGACGCCGAGCGCCCGGTGAAACTG
>JAUEKZ010180148.1:2909-13772 GCA_031471865.1 Melibe leonina | reverse complement strand
GAGAATACTTTTTCTGTTCCCGGCCCAGCCCGTCTACCTTCCAGCCATGCCCTTCTACCTGCCGGCCCGTAAGACGGGCCAGGTGTTCACTGTGTGGGCACCATAACGCTTCGGATGAAGCAAAAAAAGGCTTAAATTAATATATCTTTAACGATAGTTCTTACCCCTTGGCGCAAAAATGACCACAGTTACAAGTGCCCTAAAACTCTCAATAAACAAAAAACAATATCCAGCATTTTAGCAAACAATCGCTTGGAGAAAAAATTTGACCTATCATTTCCGATAATCTAACCCTGAATAACTAATCCTATTCCTTCTGCATATGATTTCAAACGGATTACTCTATTTCTAATCCTATACTGTACTTTTTTTTTCTACGCACGGTCAATAAATATGATTTGCAGGGAGGTTCTTAGCTATTCTCAACTTTTCACATTTTTGTTTTTTAATGATACGTACACAAAAAGAAATCATAAAAAGCCAGGATTTTCAATCATATCGTTTCAAGCAAAGAGTTTTTCCTTGCAGCTGGAATCGCTAGGTGAGGATGAGAGGTCACCTGGCATGGAGGGCCCACTATTTTTTCTTGCGCCTTGATGGGTTTTAAATGGTGTTTCAAAGTTCTAACCCATTTAGATGTTAGACTCATAAAAGAAATCAAGGGGCTCAGCTGTTCGCAGGTGGTTTTTTTTACTTGAATAGAAGTCTGGTGGGTATTTACACAGGAAATAGCCCTGCTACCACTACGCGATTTTGCTATGCTCCTGAACGAATTTGAAGTCCTCTCCGAAGTTCTAACACCCTATCTAATTAATCCCATTTATTTCAAAATGATTTTTCGAGTTTTATGACAGTATTAAAATTTCTTTTCACTCACCTGAACTGATATCGTCATCGCAGATATTGCTATAAACACATGGTATTTTTACAGACGGGAATGTGATTTTAATCTGCAAAAGAGCGGTTGTAAACATGATATTATTGCGCGCCTGAGCTAAGCATTCATGTTAACATATAATGTAAACTTTGCAGAAATACATGTATTATATATGTGCAAGATGGCAGGGTCAGAACACTTACCTTTATTTTTTTTAAATAGACAGTAAAATCGGTTTATCTAAAGAATTATTAATTTGCGAGTAGTAATTTAAACTATGAAATCGTTTTTAGAATCCAAAAATACATATTTTGAATGAGTAACAGTAAAACTTCCGAAACTTCTTGATATTGACTTGCTAATTATCTATAAAAGAGACTGTGTGTGTGCCTCCTGGTCGCTACAGGTCGATTTAGATATTGAAACTTAAATGTAAACAATCCTTATATATCGCCCCAGTGCAAGAAGGTAAAACATTTTTTAAAATTGCCTTTGGAGAGGAGATATTCAAGAAAACAGCTAAAATTTGACACCAAACACCTTTCGATTATTCTTCGCCCAGCTTATGGAAGTCGTGTTAAAATGATTGCATATACTGAAGGCTGTGCAATTAGACTGGGCGAAGGGGTTTCGACAGGAAATACTAGTGAAAAAGCACAGTCAAATACAGTTCACACCATATTTTGTAGACAAAACTTTAAATGCACCATCAAAGGCCCGATGAAGTGTCACTGGACCCAGGCTTGAACACTTGAAGTTCAACACTCTGACCAATTTGCCACTAAATAACTATCTACAATTTCTTGAAGAAAGAGAATAACACTACCAATTTTAGGTAGCTGTAACTCTAAAAAAAATTACTTTATTTTCAGCAAAGCTGTAACGGGGCTGCTAATAGATACATAAAAGGTTCTCTGTCTCTCTACTTCTTCCTTTTCTTTTTGAGAAAGAGTTAGTCGATCTAGTTTTTGATTTATCATGGCTGTAATTTTAGATATATTATTGATTTAAATTATCTTGCCAGAGATAAAAAATTCAAATGGTCTTTTTAAAAAATTATATTTCAGTCTTTCCTTCACTGAGCATTTTGTGTGCTGAATTGAAAGTAAAATGGCTGAACGCCAGATTTTCACTGACGGGCACTCCAAGGAGATTCTGTCCAGGATGAACTCCCTACGCAAAGCGGACAAGTTGTGTGATGTCATTCTCCGAGTGGACAAGAAATGTTTTCCTGCTCATCGCATCGTCCTGGCCTCAAGCAGTGACTATTTCAATGCTATGTTCACACATGGGGTAAGGAAGAGCTGCTATTAAATCAAACAATGCAGGCATAACACACATAGATACTTCTTATGACAGTCTTGTACTGGGGGTAGTGGATGCAGCCATTGCAGGTTCGAGCATAGAATCCTCAGATTGCTTTTTAGCCTCTCCTTTTTTTCCCCGTTCTTCTTTCTTTGAGTTTGTTTCTCACTATACTATGATATTATGCTTACAGATTTTCTATGGCTTGTTTCATTGAGTTTCAATCCCTGCGTTACTATTTACATTGATGTAATTTGATTAAACATGCCGTTTATATTGGGTCTAACTGTTACAAAGTGATAACATTTTCAAGGCTTTTCCACAGACACTAATGCTAAATAATCACATACAAACACAACAATCATAAATAACCTCCAGTGGCAAACGCTTCAACAATGGCTCAAAAGAGCGTAAGATACAACCCTATACAAAATAGTTGGTTAACAGCTCGAAACACCACCAGATAGAATAATTGAATTACCAACTGCTGTGATAACCCGAGGCCACAGACAACTGCAAGTGCCGCGCTCTAGAACCAAACAACATCAAAATTCATTTATCCCATCAGCATTAAAATTATGGAATAACCTCTCATCTTTTATTTTTGAAGCCCCCATTCCCAATTTGGACTGTTTTAAGGAGAGTAATTGCATATATCAAGCTTAACTAATTGTCAACATGTTCTGCAAGAATGCACCAGAGGTGATTTGCAGACAAAATGGGAGAAGAAGAAGGAGGGAGAGAGAGAGAGAAATAAAACTTGCAGAGGCTTCTGTAACACTATAGCGCCTCTAGACACTTGACCTGTAAATGATTGATTTTATCCTGATAGATGCAGGAGAAGGACAAGACAGTCATCGACCTTCACGCCATCTCCAGCGCCATGATGGAAATCCTACTGGACTTTGTCTACACAGAGGTGGTGGAGGTCAGCGTTGAGAATGTGCAGGAACTGTTGCCTGCTGCCTGTCTGCTGCAGTTGACAGGTGTGTTTGTCTTCAGTGTGTGTTTACTGTGTGTGTATGTGTTTACAATGTGTGTGATGCACAGTGTGTGTGTGTGTTTGTTATTAGCATGCTTGTAGAAGAGGTAAAAGAAATATAATGTTGTAGCTTTATATCAAACATCTTGTAATATTTATGTCCTTGATTGTTTGTTGTAAGGTGTGACTAATGCCTGCTGTCGGTTCTTGGAGAGACAACTAGACGCCAGCAACTGCCTGGGCATCAAAGTATTTGCCGCCAACCATGGCTGCTCCTCCCTGCTCCATGCAGCGGAGCGGTTCTCCCTCCGACATTTCAACTCCATCATTGAGCATGAGGAGTACAAGACGATGCCCTTTGAGGAGATTGAAGCCCTGGTGATGAGTGAAGACCTGCAGGTCAGCAATTTGGTACTTGTGCCAAGTTTTTGAGTCTTTGGACCTTAAGTATGGTTATTTCATCTATTCTTTGCTGTCATGTATGTGTGTTTGGAAGTGAAAATTTATTGATTTGGCAACCTTTTCAATGCTACGGTTATTTTAATCAAGCTACTAACTAGACATAAAAATCTTCAAAATTTGCCTTTTCTTATTATACACAAGATAAAACAGATTTTAGTGAACTGGCCCAAGTCCACAAAAATCTTAAAGATTTTGAAATAACTATTTAGTAGTTTGGTTAGAAATAACCTTTACATTGAAAGGGTGATCGGCTTTATAAGCAGCCCCAATGAGAAACAGGTGTAGAGATAGTATGATAAAGGGCAGGGAAAGATTAAAAAGAAAACAATTTCAAAAGTGGATTTGAATCCAGTAGCTGCACTCAAGCCCTGCAGCTCTATCCAATAGCCCAACCTCTCCCTGTGTGATGTATCATTACCATGTATTCATTCTTCAACATGTTTAAACTCATGACCTCTTTCCACAGCATACCATGGCTTATGATGAAATAATACCACAGTCACATAAAATCTGGCAGTTGTTGTTATTATTTTTATTGTTATTATTATGTATGCTGAATAATTGCTATATATGCTTTTTAAGCCGGATGATATTGTAATGAGTCGTGAGTTTATTTAACAGGAGAAGTCTCACCAGACAATTGTTTATTATAATTATCATCATTATTATTATGTAATATGATTTGTATATGTCATCATGGTAATTATTTATTCTCCCCCCCCACTCTGTGGTCCAGGTGAAGAGTGAAGAGACAGTGTATCATGGGGTGGTGGCCTGGGTCAAACACGCAGAGCCAACACGTCTACACTTCCTGGCCCAGCTGCTGCAACACGTGCGACTTCCTCTCCTCTCTGTGCAGTACATCACAGACGTGCTGGATGCTGAGGTGAGTGCTATCACTCTACAAAACAACGTTGGATAAAGGAGGGAATATGGTAAACACATAGAGAGATGGTTCTCTCTCCCTTTTCTCCTCCAAAAACTCCAGGCTAAAGGATACACTACACCACCCACATCTTTGGCCACTCATTTATATATTTTTTTATGCTATCCTCTCATTTTGTCACTTGTCTTCTTGATTTACATATATATTCATTCATACATTTATCTTCATATTTTTTTAATCTTGTTTTTTTGTTGTTGTTATTTTAGGTATTCCTTTTTGGTTGAATTATTAGACACAGCGTTTTCTTTCCTCTTAAAAGTGGTCAACTTAGTTGGCCGGCCAAAGGCCATTAAATCACCGGCGGCCACCTGCCGACGCCCTGTTGAAAGCGGTCACGCGCCTTGGGTATTCCCTTGGGACCAACATCTCAGCTCCCGTGCAGTACAGGTGAATTATTGCCTGATTACAACTGCCCGATACACTGGCATCGTCACGAGTTGAGATGAAATGATTGTTTCATTTGGTTAATCTCTTCTACCGCTGTAATCTCATGTAAATTTCATGCCTCAAACTTTTGTGGTTCCGTGGCAGTGAATATAATACGGGACTCAATTTTTCTTTGATTTGACAGGGTATTTTTGTAATACATTTTCCTGTACCAAAAAAACGGAACATACTATTTTGATATTTTTGACATAAGCATTATCGGGAAGATCGTAGCTTTCATGTCATGTAAGTTATAAAAAGGTAACACCAAATGAATTAAGTTATTCTGGGTTTTGTGCTATGTAATCTTTTTTAAATTATTCAAGTTTGTCCCTCATAATAAAGAGAGAGATAGAAAGGTGATGATGATTGTATGTATATGTGTGTGTGTGAGAGAGAGAGAGAGAAAAGAGAGTGTGTGTGTGTGCGCGCATGCTATCCCTGTAATGGATAAAAAAAAGAGTGTGTGCAGGAATGACTGCGAGCGAGAGAGTACATGCCTATACGAAAATGACATATGTAAAAAAAAAAACATAAATCTTATTTGTGTAGTGTATGTTTGAATGATAGAGAGAGAAATAGGGATAGAGAGAGAGAACGGAGGGTGAGGAGGAGAAGGAAAAAAGAGAATAAAGAAAGTGTGCCCACGAGTGATATCAGAGAGAGAGGGTGGGGGGGGGGGGGTAGGGAGAGAAGAGAGAGTGATGTAGAACAAGTTAATAGAGAGGGAGGGAGAGACGGACAGAGAATGTGTTAAACTTAACGTTAGCCTGAATGCAATATCACCATGTTGTAAGTTTTATAGAAAGTGTAATTAATGTCATGCAACTGATATTGAACTCAAATAGCGAACTAGATAGACCTTGAGAGAAAGAGCTAGAGAGGGGTAACGGGGATGGGGGAGATAGAAAAAGTTTATGGGAGAAAACGAATGAAAAGATATAGAGAAAAAAAGAAGAGAGAGAGAGATGTGATTTTGTAGTGAATCTATCGCCTGTGTACGGGAAAAATTTAACTGCACAAGAAACATGACATATTATATTGCATCACCATGTCTACCCTAGACATTTTATTTGCCATTGCCTGAACAAGTAGACCTTGTCAGACAATCCCCTGACATTGGACAGTCAAAATTTTGATTAATGTTCAGTTTTTGTTAAAAACTCCCTTGTCATCCGTATTGTATCACTCTTTGAATTACCAATTTTCACCACCCCGCTGATAAAATCCTTTCTAGCTGCTCAGCATTTACTGTTACCGAATTCATATTTTGTGAGCACATTTGTTTGTCTTTAGTCTCAAACAAAAAATTTGAAAATCTTGTGTTCCGTTTTCTTTCTATGAATTTTTGTTTTTGACAACGCCGTGTAGAACTTTAAATTCAAGTAGATCTAATAATTGTATAATTCTACTACAAAAACTATGAGATACTTGACAATACAATGATTGCCAATACAGGCTACATCTAACAAAGAGTTGACTGTATCCATTAAAAAAAGGAAAATTGATTTTTTTAAACTACCAAACTATACAGAGACTGGCATTATGTAAATTCAGAAACATGGCCTGTAATATGAAGGACCTAAAGTGCTGGCAGAACACTAGAACTCTTAGCATAAAAATTCCAGTGTATTTATAAATCTCTGATGTTTGCAGATCATGATCAAGACCAGCCATGCCTGCCGAGATCTGTTGGACGAAGCCAAAAAATTCCACCTGAGACCGGACCTACGGGATTCAATGAGCAGTAAAAATACCACTCCACGAGCAGGTGAGTTGACACACACCCACTCATACATGCACACACACAAGTCTATGACTTAACCCTTTCACTGCTAACGACACAAAAATCTTCAAGACTTGCCTGTTCTTATACCAGATAAATCTGATTTCAGTGAACTGACATATGACAAAAGCCTGAATTTTAAGAAATTGAAATAGATTGATTTGGTGTAAGAACATACTCATTTTCAAGATTTTGCATATGTGAGTTGGGTTAGAATCAGAGCTCGCTGCGAAAGAGTTAAACCTTACCCAAGAGAATACTAATGTGACAAAAACTTGTGTCTTTATTGCTCTGACCTCACGATATTTCTTCTGAGCCACATGAGTGTGGTGGGCCTTGAGGCTGCAAAGACCTTTCTGCTTTTACCTGTAACCTCCCAACTCTTGTGTCTTACCACCTGCCACACTTTTTCCTACTCTACATATGTGTGTGTGCGTGTCCACAGGATAGGTATGGACGGTTCACTGGAGGTCAGGGGTCGTGTTTACTTAGACTGTGAAGGCCTTGACACATTTTACGCCTCAGCTCCTGTGTTTCTATAGATTACTTGCTTCCTAAGTTTGCTTCTGTATTTACTTTTTTACTTGAAGCTTACTAACTTACTTATTTTTTACTTTCTCTCCCCCCTGTGTCCTTTGTATGTGTATTTAAGGTACAGACAGCGTGCTGGTGGTGCTGGGGGGGTTCAGCTCACAGCAGAATCTGGTAGACACAGTGGAAAGTTTCAGCTCCAAGACTGACACCTGGACCAAACTGCCCGTAAGTTGTAGTGAAGTCAAAAGTAAGTCCTTTATAGCCGGAAGATTATACCGATTTGCCGCATGAATTGGACAAGTGACAATAATCACCACCCTCTGGATAAGATACTAGTCTATCACAATATACTACCCCAAACCCAAATAGTAGGATGGTACCCATTTGACCCTGAGGTGAAGTGAGGCAATTGGTTTAAATATCCTTACTCAAGAGACAGAAAAAGTGTGGTATGAAAATAGTTTTTATTTTTGTAAAAAAGGATATGATGTAAATTTAAATAATATACATCTATCTTTTCTCTCTCAAGCCTTTGTATAATTTCCTTCCACCCACACAGAACCTGACGCGTAAAAGACGCTACGTATCTGCCGCCTCTGTAGCCAATCGGCTGTACGTGGTAGGTGGCTATGATGGACAGAGTCGGCTTAACTTGGTAGAGAAGCTGGACCTGTCGCTGACCAAGCCACAGTGGGAGCCGGTCACCCCAATGCACCAGAGACGGGGATTGGCGGGCATCTGCGTCTACAAAGGTAACAACAATTTGAACAATAACAACTCTGTCATTGTCTACTGGTCAGTCACAGTTGTGTTTTACCCGTGCCATAAATCAACAAGTAGAGTGTCAGCATGGATCTGCTAGTTAAGGGCTTCAAATTCAAACTCTGGACTCTGCACTTAAGCAGCTGTCCCGTCCGATACTTGATGTTTTGGGAACAGTGCTAAGACTGGTTGGCCCCGTGTCACTTTACTGTGAATGGGTGAGATATTCCAGATAGCTGCCTGTTTATCTCTGTGTGGCAGCATGTTAACTTGTCCAACAAGTTCTGCCTATGATGAGAGCTGAATGTTTTAAAAAAAGTATTAAACAGCAACAACCAACCAACCTACCATAGTTTTACTGTAGACTGACTTATCTGGACTTTTTATAGAAACATATGCAAGACACACACACATATATACATACACACACCTCATAACTCATAAAAATAGGTTTAATATCTCAATAAGAAAAACAACAGCTGATATTCATACATAATATTAAGTTTGCATGTACTCTGTTAAACCGGCTTTTATGTCATATGTGTGTGTTTATGTAAGGTGTCTACATTGACAATATGGCATAGTAGCTGATGTCTGGGATGTCCAAGATTAGTATGGTATGTCATTCTAAATTCAAACCTTCGGTGAAAGCTTTTTGGGCCAATTTTTATATTCATCGTTGTCCTCGTTCAATGTTGTCATCTGACAGTTTCTTCTGTTTGAAGTGACCGATAAGACAAATTTCCCGCGGTTTTTGTTTTTGTTTTTGGCCATTATTTATTCATTTTTTCAAACTTGTTGTTGTTGTTAACTATTCCACCCACCAGACCAGCTGTATGTGTGTGGAGGGTTTGACGGCTACTCTCGGCACTCTAGCCTGGAGCGGTTCAATCCAGTCACAGAGCAGTGGACCATGCTGAGTGCTATGGCGACAGGACGGGAGGGGGCAGGGCTGGTGGTGGCCTCTGACCTCATCTTCTGCATCGGAGGCTACGACGGCACTAACTTGCTGGCATCTGCCGAATGCTACGATCCTCAGCAGGACCAGTGGAGTAACATCTCCCCCATGAGGACTCAGAGATCTGGTGCGTCTGTCTGTCATGTATGTCTGCCTGTAGGTCTGTCTGTATGTCTTTATCTCTGTCTGACTGGATGTATACCTGTCTGTCTGTCGTGCCTTTATGTCTATCTGTCTGTATATCTGTCTGCCTATTTGTCTTTGTGTCTGTCTGTCTGATTGTCTCAACATATGTTTATTTGTCTTTCTATATGTCTGTCTGATTGTCTTTACATATGTTTTTTTGTCTTTCTATCTGTCTGTCTGTCTGATTGTCTGCAACTATCTGTATTTACCTGTGTATATGTGTCCTACAACTATTGTCCAGTTGTGGGGAATCTGTGTAAGAGTCGTATTACTGGTTGGTTGGTTGTCACCTGTTTAAGGCCTTTTTGTATCCGAATTTAGGTATATCAAAGGTGCAGCTTTCTAGATAAGTTAATGTGCTGTAAAACAGAGATAAACAGTTGGCTCACTCAAATATCTCACATTGTTCACAGTATACTAACACCAGTCTAACACTGTTCCTTTCACACTGAGCGCCTGGCAAGACAGCTGCTCAAGTGCAGATTTGAACGTCTTATGTATGACATGGCCGGGTTTTGACCACCAGCTGACTGGTTTCTATGCAGCTGCTCTACCTATTCAGCCACAGAATCTGGTTGTCGTGTAGCCAAGTGTCTCTTAAATGTCTTTGTCTCTCTGTGTCCAGGTGCTGGGGTGGCGGTGCTGGGAGGTTGTATCTACGTGTGTGGTGGCTATGATGGCACGGACCACTTGTCTACGGTGGAGTGCTACAACACCAAGGCTGGCTACTGGTCCACCATCAGCTGTATGCAGGTGCCTCGATGCTACGTGGGGGCCTGCGTCTTCCAGGGAAAGCTCATCGTGGTTGCTGGGTGAGTCGAATTGGGTATTTTCTATTATTGTCTTGTTTCCCAGTCTTACTAAAAATCTGTCTATGTTTTTACACAAACCTGTTCTTTCTGACAATTACTTACTCCTAAATTTGAAAAGTCATTACTAATATTACCATCATCTACTTTTTTAACTTTGGCGTTTGAAGCACAGGTTGGTATTGTTACTTTTAATATGGTTGTCTTCTTACTGTTATTACGAGGACTGTCCCAAAAGTAAATACAATATCTATGAAGTTAAAAGAGAAATTTAGTATTTTCATTGTTATAATTTTAATCATGCTTGTCCTTTCCTTGGAACCCTGACCTTCCCCCCCCCCCCCCCCCCCTTCCCACCTCCAGCTACGACGGCAAGGTGCTGCTGGATTCCCTGGAGGTGTATGACCCCACAGTGGGCAGCTGGAAGAACATGGGCAAAAGTATGGCCATCTCTCGCTGCGACGCCGGGGTGACTGTTATACGCTCCGTCTGACCTGCTTTGCCTTTAGCTGACTCCCCTTTTTTCCCCACTTTCCCCTTGCTCATCCCATCAACTGGTTGTGTGTGTTTGACACCCAGCCCTTTATGTTTGACATTTCCACTGAATTGAATATGTATAGATCATGGATATAAAACTGAAGAGACTAGAGATAAGGGAAGGAAAATGACCATGCCTTTGGCTCTCCTCCTTGTGCTGAGAGATGAAAGATGACGAGGTAAGGACCATTGATGATATCAAATGTGACTTGTAGCTTTTTTTGTCTGCCAATGGGTGTAAAGTGCTCGTTGTCATGTTTCTGTGTTTGTATGTTTGTGTGTGTGTGTGGGGG